>RCUC01166651.1:0-61634 GCA_003697995.1 Taxidea taxus jeffersonii
GCCGGAAACACGTCTCTCTAAACACAGAATGGCCCGAGGTGGCTGTAATGTTCAGTGGTGTAATCAGATTACACCTGACACACACAGGAATGAGTACATGGGCCTCATCCATCCTCAGTCAGAAACTGCCCCACAGGTTGGAGTCTGCTGTAGAAACCATCTGTAGAGCTCCCTTGAGTGTTTTCTTAGATAATGATATTAATATCGTTCATTTAATTGGAATGCTTCGGATTAGATGAAACTATGAATAGTATTTCAGCATTTCAGAAAACCTCCCACCTAACATCTCAAGGGATGAGTTAGAATGTTATAAGTGTTTTAAAAATGTGTATGTTTCTCAGAATTTTGTCATAGTTTCGCCTTTCTCTCTTCCCTCCCTGCCTGGGATTGTGACCTGCAAGCTGTTTTGCAAAACATACCCCAAGAAATAATTCATCTTCTAGAGATTAGATGGGGTGGAAGTTAGAGTCATTCTGTTTGAAATGGCGGGTAGTGCGCCCGTAGAGGACATCTCTGTATGAATGTCAGTGTCTGATCTTTGGAGCTCTTAGGCAGTATTGGAAAATACTCCATGTTCCTGTGGGCAGCTGAAGAACAAAAATAAAATGCCTGTTATAGTGGGTAGGAAGGCCTTTTGGGCATATTACATATGTTCTGAGGCTGATGTGAATATTTTTGAAAAAATATTTTACTTAATTACTATTTGCAGTATTTATCAGGAAATTGGATATATTTGAGTTTCCATAGCCTTAATTTTTGCTAAATGTTTTTATGGAACTAATTTTTTTAGAAGGTGTTTTAATTTTTTTGTAATTGTTTTTATACATTTCATGTGTTTTATTCAAACGGATTCTGTCTGAAATTTGCTTAGAGAAACCAAATCCAGTTAAAAATACTCCCTTGACAGAGGCCTCAAGGTTGACATAGTAGATTTTTATTTGAAATATTTATTGGTTTTTTAAACTTATTTTATTTTTTTTAGCAAAGTAATAATATCCCTGGTTTAAATAGTAACTAAAATGGTAATTCAGACTTGAAAAGAAAAGATCCTGTGCTCCACCTGTTGTTCTTCAGAAGCAACCATTTTCAGGTTTCTTTTTTAGCTGTTTCTTCTGGCATTTACTGCCATATATTTTTAAATAACTAATTTTTACTCCTGGGGCTTGGCTTTTCAACTCTAAACTTTGCCTTTTGACTGTTTCCTACAGAAGATGAGGATTTAACTTCCTGACCTTTCTTTCCCCATCCTCCCAGTGATAATTACATTTTTTTTTTTTTTTAAATTTTAAGTATAAGGCTCACACCCAGTGTGGGACTTGAACTCACAACCCTGAGGCCAACAGTCGCATGCTGTACTGACTGAACCAACTGGGCACCCCACTTCCAATGATAATTTTATTTGCTTCCTGGTCAAGGTGTCATTTAATATTTACAGTATTATCATTTGAATCTTGCAGACTATGGCCACAGAACACTCAGTGATCACTCACTCTTTCTCTAACTTAGGTATAGTGGTACTTTGTTTTTAATTGGCTTAGCTTTCTATTGATCAATAATTTTGCACTAAACATTCTGATAGAACCATAAAGACTCACATGGTAAAACATATGAGGGTGGCTGTCAGTTCCAGTTTTTCTCCGTGTTGTCAATCCCAGAGTTCCATGTCATGTCGGTATATGACTTGCTGTCCAGCCTCTGCAGCACTGCCATCTTGGCGAGGCTTGGTTATTTTTTTTTTTGATTACTCTTCTGTTTCCTGGGTTTTGTGTTGTCATCTCTGTTGTTTCTTTCGTTTTGGTGGGATGTATACACACACGCACACACACCCACACACACCCCAATATTCATACACCCAAGAATGGGATTAAAAAAACCCCCCTTTTTTTTCCTAATTGTTTGCTGCTAATATAAAAGAAAATACTTGACTCTATTTTTGCATCAACTTTGTATCTTGCAGTCTTACTAAATTCATCTATTAGTTCTAGTAGTTGTTTTGTACATTCCCTGGAATTTTGTACCTAAATGATCATATGATTTGCAGATAAGAAGTTTTACTTCTTCCTTTCAGATCTTTATCCCTTTTGTTTTTCTTGCTTTCCTGGATGGCTTAGAGAAACTAAATCCAGTTGAAAATACTTCTTGTCAGAGGCCTCAAGGTTGACATAATAGATTTTTATTTGAAATATTTATTGTTTTTTTAAACTTATTTTTTTTAGTAACGTAAGTAGGACTTCTGGTTAGTATTGTTTAAAATGTGGTAAGGAGAGATGTTCTTACCTCTTCTTCATCTCAGGGGAAAACAAGTCAGTTTTCCACCTTTGAGTGTGATGTTGCCTTTGGTATTTTCCTGCACTTGCTCGTTGTCTCTTTGAGAAGGTTCTCTAACTCTTCCCAGTGTGTGGGCAGTATTCTCACGAATGGCTGTGGAATTTTGTTAAATGACCGATCCTGAGATTTTTCTCCTTTAGTCTGTATGCTGTCTGATTTTCAGATGTGAACCAGTTTTGGGGATAAACTGTACTGGCTCGTAATGTACCTTTTAATATGTTATTGGATTTGGTTTGCTAACATTGTGTTTAAGATATTCGTGTCTACATTCATGAGGGATACAGCTCTGTCATTTTCATTTTTTGTGATGTTCTTGTCAGGTTTTAGTATTAGCATTAAGCTAACCTTATAAAATGAGTTAGGAGCTGATCCTTCCTCCTCTGTTTTCTGAAAGTGTTAAATTTCCTCGAATGTTTGATAGAATCTACCAGTGAAATAATCTGGAGTTGTTCTTTGTTTTTGTTTTTTGTTTTTTGGAATATTCTTGATAACAGACTTATTATCTTTAAAAGGTAAAGGGCTACTTAGATTTTCTGTTTCATCATGTGCCAATTTTAATAGATTCTATTTTTCAAGAAATTTGTCCATTTTATGTAACTTGTGCTCAGTTTGCTGGCATAAGGTCATACATTATATTCTCTTACTATCTTTTTAAATTTGATCTCTGATGGTACGTATTTTTGGCATTGCTGGTACCGGTGATTTGTCTTTTGTCTCTGTTTTTGAATTAACTAGAAGTTGTCAGTTTTCACAGTTCTTTTAAAGATCTGCCTCTTGGGTTTTATTAATTTTCTCCGGTGTCTATATGTTTTCTACTTTACTCACTTCCACTCCTTATTATTTCCTATCTCTACTTTAAGGGAGAACCTTACGGTCATGGTGGCAGATCCTTTTTATTTTCTTATATTAAGCATTTTAAAGTTTAAAGTTTCCCTTTAAGTACTGTTTTAGCTGCATCCCACAAATCTTAATATGTTTCATTTTTGTTGCTATTTGGTTCAAAATATTTCCTGATTAACTTTGTGATTTTGTCTTTGATCCATGAGCTATTCAGAGGCATGTTGTTTGGTTTTTGTACATTTGGAATTTCCCCAGATACTTTATTGTTACTGATTTCTAATTTAATTCTCTGTTGTCAGAAAATATACTTTGTGTGATGACATTCCTTTTGCATTTATGGAGACTTACTTTACAGTGCACCATATGATCTATCCCGGTAACGTGCCAGGTGTGTTTGAAGGGAATGTGTCTTCTTCAGTTTTAGATCGTCTGCGAATGTCTGCCAGGTCAAGGTGGCTGGTCGTGGTGTTCAGACATTCTATGTCTTTCCTGAAAAAAAATTTTTTTTGGTCTAATTTTATCAGTTACTGAGATGGAGTATGAACCTCTCTTACTATAATCATGTCATTGTCCTTTTCTTTCTTTAATTCTATTTTTGCTTCTGTTTTGAGATGCATATATATTTGTAGTTGTTGTATCTTCATGATACGTTGTTCCTTTTATAATATAATGCTCTTTTTTCTCTGGTCATGCTTTTTGTCTTAAAAGTTGTTTAGAGACTCAATGGTGTGCATGGTGGGGCTAGTGTCTGGTGTTTCTGGATGATGATCTTGGGCCCTGCTATTTCATTGGAAATTGTGTGTATTATCACTGAAAAAGTTATATGTTGAGATATCATCTGCCTCTGGCATTCCAGCTGAATGTAGTTTACCTGGAGAATGGGATTGTAAGGGAATAGGATCTAGGTCCATTAAATTTTTTATAGGGGAAGGAAGAACAAATCTGAAATTTAGAGCAATGTCAGGGATAGGAGGCCTTGATAGAGGCGTAGCTGTTAGCCTTGGGAAACAAGGCAATGATCTTAAGTACAGTAAGGATAATATGGGTGTTCCACAGTACTTTTAGATCCAGCCATGTCTGATCTCTTAATCGCCATAATACTTTCATGGTTATGGTTATATTTGAACATTAGGTCCATGGCACTTGAAGACCAAAGATCTAACTACTAGTGGCTTAACAGCATTTATATGCTGCTTACATAAGCCTCTTAAAACATGTTCCAGATGTGAGAAAAATGGAACTTTTCCCACTTTTAATGGGGAGAACTGGAAAAAAGATATTAATAACTAGCTCTTACCATAACACAGTTGATATTTGGACAAAGTCTAAAGCATTTATTGCCGTGTCACTCACTGAATGAGCTTGGGATCTTCTCCTCCCCCTCTGTTCTTGTTCAGTGTGTTTAGAAGCTCCTAGATCATAGGGGAAATCGTGGATTTGTAGTGGTTTTGTCAATTGGGATAATGGTGATCAATGCACTAGAAGTAGTGTTTTTTAAGAATAAAAATTAGAGTCACGTAGCTATGAACTTTTACATTTGTTGACATAAGGTGTAAATAACTTAAGTGCTTGAAAAATCACGGGATGTTGGTTTTAGAAGCTACTGTATCGCATTGCCTTTGCTCATGATCTTTTTGGTCCTAGAAGTATTTAAAATAATCTTAATTATAAGGTTGGAAGATTATTGAGTTGAACAATCCTACTTTCTTACTTTGTGGGGAACGGCAATGTGATGATTTTTTGGGTTTCTGATATACTTTGTGTGCTGGTCAGGCTATACATTCTCAGTACCCTTGTCACTGAATGTGTTTCTGGGTTGATAACCTCACTTCTCTTTGCCTAATTTCTTCATTTTGAATCCAGTGGGATACTATGTCCAACAGTTGCATATATATTTTTAAAAGACAGGGAAGTACCACTTGAGCTCTGTTTTATTCTATTTTCTCCTTTTTCTTTCTTTCTTTCTTCTTCTTCTTCTTTTTTTTTTTTTTTCTTTGTTAGACCATATTTTTTTTTTTTTTTAAAGATTTTATTTATTTATTTTTCAGAGAGAGCAAGCACAGGCAGACAGAGAGGCAGGCAGAGGCAGAGGCAGAGAGAGAAGCAGGCTCCCTGCCGAGCAAGGAGCCCGATGTGGGACTCGATCCCAGGACGCTGGGATCCTGACCTGAGCCGAAGGCAGCTGCTTAACCAACTGAGCCACCCAGGCGTCCCAAGAGACCATATTTTTTAATAAAGGCCTTTCTTTTAGAAAAATCACCAATATGGCATAGTAAATGAAGACTATCTTTAAATTGCTTGAATGTCAAAATATTTTTATTGTAAGAGAAAGCCGATCCTCATTAACTCTTTTCTCTAATTAAAGTTTAGAATTTTAATCAAGTTGTACTTAGTGGTAATTACCTTTTGAGTTAGGTAGGTTTTAGAGAAGAGTGGTGATTTTGGTTTTCCAGTGTACTTTCACTAAGGACAGGGGCACAGGAGTCCTGTGTACTTTGGTAATTGTGTAAGCCAAGTGGTCTGGGTGGTTCCAGGCTAACCCTCCTTTTCATGGATGGTAGAACCAGACAGAATAGGCTTCAGAAACTGGATACGCAATGAAAATGGCATTACTGTTGAAACTTTGTCCCACCTTTTGTAAACATGGGATAGAAAAGCAACAATAGCCTAAACAAATTTACATTAGAACCTGTTCAGAGAATGGTGAAAGGAGAGAGATTGTTTTCCCCGGCAGTTTTTACTGTTTCTACTCTGTTTTGTTATCATTCTCTTGAAGAACATCTTATTGACTTCTCTTAGGATTCCTTTACAAAGGAGCTGTGTATAAAATTGAACTGACTTTCTCTCTGGGGAAGGGTTTTTTTTTTTTTTTTTTTTTTAAGATTTTATTTATTTATTTGACAGGCAGAGATCACAAGTAGGCAGAGAGGAAGGCAGAGAGAGAGATGGGGAAGCAGGTTCCCTGCTGAGCAGAGAGCCCTATGTGGGGCTCGATCCCAGGACCCCGAGATCATGACCTGAGCCGAAGGCAGAGGCTTTAACCCACTGAGCCACCCAGGTGCCCCTGGGGAAGGGTTTTTATTAGGAAGAATAGCTTGGTAGATGCTACAGCAGTTTTAAAAGCTCTAGTCTGTTCTTGACTTAATTAAAAGGGAGAGTATTTTAATTTGTTCAACAGCAAACTCTGAGTGCCCATAGGTGAAAAGGCCTGTCGGTTCTCTGGAGAAGTGGAGATTGGGCAGGGGTAGTCTGTGCTCATAAAGAGCTGTAGGCCTGTAGGGAAATCAGATGTGGGCATAATGGCACTGGAGTGAAGAGTGCCCCCAGAGAGAATGCAGCCTGCTCTGGGAGTTCAGAAGAGGGAGAGAGTCACGCATTTTCCTAATGCACGAGGCGAGTGGGCTCAGGGAAGCTTCATGCCAGTGGTGGAATTTAAGCTGTGTGTTGCTGGGTGGGATGTGAATGTAGGAAGAGGTCTTCATATCGAGGCATGGGTGGGTGCTGGGGACAAGAACTTCAGATTTGGTACTCAGTCTAGCATGGGAAAGTAATCAGTAACAGTCATAATGATGCCAATACAAGCATTTATTGAATGCCTAATTTGTGATAATTTTTGTTGGTTTCAATTCATTTTCTTGTAACAATAGTGTAACAACCCTATGAGGTAGACAGATTGTCATCTGTGTTACAGAGGAAGAAGTCGAGGTGCAGATAGGTTAAGAAACTTGGATAAGGATACATAGTTAGTAGAATTTGACCCCAGCCTGGTTCTGGAGAGCCCACCCTTACTTGCTGTGTTATACTATGGGAAATGTAGAAAAGGTGAATTGGGGTCTGTCTGTAGAGCCTCAGATGCCCACATGAATAATTTAATATATCGGAAGACTTTTTTTTCCCCCTGTGGTTCTGTCTAGGGGTTTTAAATACATTCTCTCATTTCTTTTATTTTTATTTTATTTTTTTAAGATTTTATTTATTTATTTGACAGAGAGAGAGAGATCACAAGTAGGCAGAGGAGCAGGCAGAGAGAGGGGGGAAGCAGGCTTCCTGCTGAGCAGAGAGCCCAATGTGGGGCTCGATCCGAGGACCCTGGGATCATGACCTGAGCCAAAGGCAGAGGCTTTAACCCACTGAGCCACCCAGGCGCCCCCTCTCATTTCTTTTAAATTTGCTTTACTTTGAAAGGCCTTTCTCCTGTTACCTTGTCAATTTCTACTCCGTTCTCAATTTTTGGCTTATGTATCACCTTTCTGTGAGAGGCTTTCCTCAGTCACCCAGGAAGAAGAGCCCTCCTGTGGGCTCCCATAGTGCTTTGCCTGCACTGTAATACAATGTTTCTTAGGTGGTGGGATCGTTGTTTACTTTGTTTTTCAGCTAGACTGTGAATTATGTGAGTGTTGGGATTGTGTATCCTTTTTGTATCCCTGGCGTTGGGTTCATCTTTGTTGTTGAATAAAGCTCAGATAAATCCCAACTGATTGAAAGGGAGACTAATACATTTTCAGACATCATACTGACTTTTAAAATTGCTTTCCTTCTGAGTTACAGGTGTTTGAATACCCAGAGAAGAAGTAAATAGATGACAGGATGTTTTGGTTGACTGGGTTCCTCTGAGAAAGAAGGAGAGATTATTTGGTTTGGGGTTGCTGGGGACAATTTCTGGGAGGGCCAGGCTCTGTGCTGGGCCCTCATAGATGTGTAACCTTTAAGTTGGTAGGGGGAACAAGGCACGCTGGTGGAGCATGAGCAGAGGACATAGGATGGGTCATTTATGAAGGAACACTACCCGCTTTGACACCTGAGCCTCTCGGCTTCCTGCTACACCCACTAGGGCATCTGATAACATATAGAATCTCTTGAAAGCCCCAATTTTCTTTATCATCTGCCAGAAAGTTGTATGGGCCAGCAAGAGCATTTGCCATGTTGTGGTTTGAATTAAGGTAAGTTCCTAACATGGAGTATGAAATTCAAACGTGATGCCTTCTTGGTAGGAAAAGTGCTGTTAAAACACAGGCCCATTTGGACTAAATCAAACAGCTCACCCTCCAGAAAGTCTTTAAAATCTTATAACAAGTCACCTCATATTTAGCTTGCATGTGGTCAGCCTGACTGCCTTGGACCAGTAGGGACCTTGAGATTCCGGTCATGACCTGTGCTGTTAAAGGCAGCCTCTTGCCCTTTATCTAGAAGCATGGTGGGTGTGATGCAGGAGCTGAAGGTATGTAGGAGAGGCCTGGTTCCTCGGACCCATGGAGAGGAAGGTGATGAGGAACTCTCATAATGAAGGGGAGTGTTGGAATCCAGACAAGGTTGTCTTTGTTAAGAACCTCTTCCTACCTACCATTGGAAACCTTTTCAAAGTGCTTCTTGAGGCACTAGCCAAAGTAGCACAGATGATGCCGGAGAACTAATGACGTCCTTCAATGAAGAGCTTTGTTCCTTGTCAAGTTTGGAGGGATAGTGGGCATGTTCTTAGGAGAAGAGGGAACGGACAGTCTTCTCCAAGATGATCGAGGTCATAGCTCACCATGGTACTGCTTGATCGATCTCGGGACTATGGGCCCTTCTATGGGCAGAAGAAGGGCCAAAGGGAAGGTCTGTCTCTCGTGTGTGTGGCCTCCATCCCAGGGTCCTCTCTACACACAGTTGCTGGTTTTAAATTTTCTTTTCTACTGATTACTGAAGATCTTGGGGCCATAGATGTTGAAATAGAAACTTCATGGTTTTGTTCCCTAAAATATCCTCAGGGTCTAGAATAGCATTGCCAAATAGAAATATAATGTGAGCCTCCGTGTATTTAAAATTTTTTGAACTTCTGGGGTGCCTGGGTGGCTCAGTGGGTTAAGCCTCGCCTTCAGCTCAGGTCATGATGCCAGGGTCTTGGGATCAAGCCCCGCATTGGGCTCTCTGCTCAGTGGGGAGCCTGCTTCTCCCTCTGCCTCTGTCTGCCTCTCTGCCTACTTGTGATCTTTCTCTCTAAAAAATAAATAAAATCTTTAAAATTTTTTTTAACTCCTAGTTGCCATATTAAAAAAAGTACAAAGATAAGAAATTAACTTGAATAATACATATGTTTAACCTAATATCCAAAATATTATCTTCTCAACATGTAATCTATATAAAAAATTACTGAGATATTTTACTTTCTTTTGTTCATACCAAGTCTTCAAAATTCAGTGTGTATTTTACCTTTATAGCATGTCTCAATTTGGACTAGTGCCATTCTGAATGCCTAATAGCTACATATTTCTACCACTTACGGTATTGGAAAGAGCAAGTCTGGAAATGTATCTGGTCTGTGGTGGAAGCCTGGGAAATATCTGTTATGTGAAAGAAGAAAGGGAGGGATGGAGGGAAGGAGGAAATGGTTAGTGGTTTCTAACTAGAACAGCAGCTGAATGATGCTTTACATTTTTAGTTTAAGATCATTTGCAAGTGCGTTATCTTACGGATATATACCTTCAATGACACTGTTTCAACAGGTCAGGTTTTACTGTCTTTAATTTATGGGTGGCCTAGCTGAGGCTTAGCTAGGCTAGGTTCAGTGTGTTTGGTATCACCAGGTTTCAAACTCAGGTCTTTTGAGTCCTAGTGCCATGCTTTATGCTCGCCACTTTGTACCTTCCCATTTGGCTTATGTTAGGTGTGCTCATACTTTCCTGTGAACACTGGTGGGATGGATAGATACTAAAAGATAGATTGAATAAATATTTTTAATACAGTGCTACTTAAAAAATGTAAAGATCATATCTTAAGGTTTGTTTTTAATTCAATAATCAAAGATAGGAGTGTATACCAAGGCCAGTATACATGTGTGTGTGGCTTCTCTAGTTGTTAGCATCTTCTGAATTATGGAAGGCACATACAAATGTGAGTGAAAAGATTGTTTATGACAAGGTATGCATACATGTGTTTGAGCCTGTCCCTCTGTATAACCATTTTATCTCTCAGATTGTCCTTTGGTAGGCATGTGTCAGGATTTTCTGTTCCAGCACATGGAAAAATATCTTGTGTCTTTCTGAAAGTGACTTGACCAGCATAATAACCCTCCAGTGCATAAGGTATTGGATTTTGTGGCTTTCTTGTTTCTTAGGCCTTAAAATGGTTGGTTTTATTGTGCTTAACATTTTCTTAAAAGATATGTATGTATGTATGTATTTGAGCCCGTGTGAGCAAGAGAGAGAACAAGTGGGGAGGTGGGGCAGAGGCAGAGGGAGAAGCAGAGTCCCTGCTAAGCAAGGAGCCTGATACTGGGCTTGATCCCAAGACCCTGGGACCATGACCTGAGCCAAAGGCAGATGCTTAATCGACTGAGCCACCCAGGTGTCCTGTGCTTAATGTTTAAATAAAACCCTAAAGCAGATACTTTTGATATGATTCAGTTTGCTGCGGCTAAAAGGCTAAAGAGGAGTGGAGGTTCATTTCTAGAGCATCAGTATGATACTATGGAAACATCTTTTTGGATAGAAGCCAACACTGATCACCTTTGTATCTAAAGCCTACTCCGCAGAGCATAGTGTGTTAGTGAGGTATCAGGGCACAGTAGATACTTTATACAGCGTGTTCAAATATTTGAGTTTGTGAGTAACAACTCTAGCTTACAGAAAATGACAATGTGATTTTAAGCTTTTCCCATAGTCAGAAGGTACTGCAAAACATTTTGTTCATTCTTTTTCAATTTAAAATAATGTACCATGAATTTGAAAACAGTAATGCAAAAGTTATTCAGCAATAAACGTCTGTGCGGGTCTTTGTTGTAGCAAAAGCCACCACTTTGATTTTAATTGATCCAAGCTAGAAGCAAGGAAGTTAATTCTAATATATCTTGCATATTTGGGAGATCATTCATAAGGAATTTTCTACAAAACCACATGACTGTCATTACCTATCAGGTACAGTTGAGGATTTCCGTGTGGATAGCTTCTATACAACCTTCAGCTTCTCTTTTCATAGCCTGGGGGAATGCCATTAGTTCACTGAATTTTTAACGTGACCAACCACTGAATTTTTAGCTGACCATTTCTATGCCACGTTCAGGACTCCAGAGGCTGGCAAAGTCACATCTGCTCATTTTTCCTAACCAGAGAGCTTAGCATCTGAATGCCAGGGGAACCGAGATCCTCCTTGCAGAAGGTGGGGGAATCCTGAATACACTTGGTGCCTAAGGGACAGAAAACTGTGAGTCTGGGACAGCAGTTCCCAGCCTTGACTCAATGATAGAATCAACTGAGGAGCTTTAGGACTCTAAAGCTGCCCAGACCCATTGGTTTCACACCAAAGGGTCCCAGCATTACCTACATTTCAGCGAGGCTCTTAATTTCCCATTGAAGAGCTTTGCTGAATCTCTAATCATGGTGTGCCATGATTTTTTTTCTACCACCATACCTGTCTATTAATAGTGATTTCTGATGAATCTCCAAAATGTTCTGGAAGGTTTGTTGGTTTCAGAGACAGGGAAGCTTGGGTAAAGGGTGAAATAGGGCAGGCTCCTCTGTAAGAAGCCCTAGGGGGAGCAGAGCCCTAGAGTGAGGGAGGTGGTGGCACCTGGGAAGAAGGGGGTAAGCAGGCTGAAGCTGAGAGCCTGTAAGGGAAGAGAAAGAGGTGAGTCATGCAGGGAGTCTCTGAGATGGCTCAGGGTGTTGTGGCTTTAACTCTGCATTTCTCCATAATTTGTACGTTTCCCTTTTGCTGTTCTTTGTCAGAGTAAGGAAGGGACAGGATTGATGACCATTGCTCAGAGAACCTTTCCCTTCCATTTAGATTGTTTTTAGGATAGTACTGTTTGTAGGGAGTCTGCCATCTGTTGCAAGTGGTAGTTTTTCCACCACTGTTTTTATATTTTATGTAGTCTTAGATATATATAAAGGTATTTTAGACTCTCAAATTTCCAGGGGTTTGCTGGGGACAAGTTAGATGCTCATGTTTCAGAAGACTTGGTATAGTTTCCTTCTTTTATTTGGTAATGACAGTATTTTGTGGGATACATCTTAACTTGTTAACTTAGACTAAGTTTATCTGTTAATTCAAAGAGTGGACCTTTATTTAAAGATTTTACTTATTTGACAGAGACAGAGAGTGCACGTGCTTGTGAGCAGGGGGAGGGGCAGAAGGAGAGGGAATTTCAAGCAGACTCCCTGCTGAGTGGGAATCCTGCCCTGGGGCATGATCTCCGGACCCCGAGATCATGACCCTCTGAGCCAAAAGACCCTGAGATCGTGACCCTCTGAGCCGAAACCAAGAGTCCAGTGCTCATCTGACTGCGCCACCCAGGTGCCCCAAGTGGACCTTTGTTGATAATAATGTTGATCTGTTCCCAGAGCTCTAACGTCCCCCCATTTGATATGCTGGCTGCTGTGTGGTGGTATCCGTGTGTGTTTCATCGTTTGAAGGACCCCGCTGAGAGCGTGAAAGGGAATCGATGTTCCTGGGAGCAGTGCTGTCACCGATGCTGGCTTCTGATTTCCCCGTATTAACCTGTAGACTAGATCAAGCCCGGTACTAGATTTGGGGTATATTTTGATCTATTAGAAGATGTTGGGGATGCCTGGGTGGCTCAGTTGGTTAGGCGGCTGCCTTTGGCTTGGGTCATGATCCCAGCGCCCTGGGATCGAGTCCCGCATCGGGCTCCTTGCTGGGCGGGGAGCCTGCTTCTCCCTCTGCCTCTGCCTGCCACTCTGTCTGCCTGTGCTCGTTTGCTCTCTCTTCCTCTCTCTCTGACCAAAAAAAAAAAAATCTTTAAAAAAAAAAAGAAGTTTTACCCCAAATTTTTTAGAAGAAAAAAAACCCCTATGTGTATACAAAGAATAAAGTTAGATAGTGAAGGATAAAAAATGACTATACTAATAAAGGGTCAAAAAATATTTTTTTTAAGAAAGTTATTGAGATAAACTAGTTAAAAAACATTAAAAGAGGAAAGGGTAAAAGTTAAAAAAAATTAGCAGAAGAGAAAAAAAATTAAAAAAAATTAACTTTGCAAGACTAAAGATTCATGGGGAGAAAGTCAAGAATTCCATGCTTTGCTTTCTCCTCCTCTGGAATTCCGCTGTTCTCCTTATTAAGTGAACTTGGTCTTGGCTGGATTTCTTGTTGATCTTCTGGGGGAGGGGCCTGTTGTAGTGATTCTCAGGTGTCTCTGCCCCAGGCGGAATTGCACCGCCCTTACCAGGGGCCGGGCTAAGTAATCCTTTCAGGTTCGCTTTTGGGGGCTTTTGTTCCCTGAACACTTTCCGTAGAGTTCTGGAGGACGGGAATGAAAATGGCGGCCTCCCAGTCTCTGGCCCGGAGGAGCCGAGAGCTCGGGGCCCCAGTCTTCAGTGCGCCTTCAGAGAAAAGCGCTTAATCACTCCCGTCTCCCCAGCCTCCAGGCGCGCCTGGAGAAAATCCTGCGCAATCAGTCCCGTCTCACTGGCTCTGGCTGCGCTCCGAGGTCACCCAGCCTGTGACCAAGCGTCTCTGTCTCAGCACAGAGCCCCACCTGGAGTCTCCGAACCCCATAGATCCCTGAGCTCTCCCGGGTCGGAGTCTCCCCGGATCTTGTGGGGACCCCACGCACAGAGCACCGGCCCGTGTCCCAGACCACGGCTCTAGGAAACCCCGAGTTGAGAGCTCACTCCTCGGCTCTGTCTCCGCAGCCGACTTCCCCGCTCTAATACCTGTGAGCTCTGCGACACTCAGACACCCCCGATCCTTCTGTGACCCCGCGGGACCTGAGTCCACGCTTTCCCCGCGAGGTCTTCACCCTAGTTTAGCCTCTGGAGCGATGTCCCTCCGTGGAGCAGACTTTAAAAGTCCTGATTTTGTGCTCCGTTGTTCCGCCGCTTGCCGGGAGCCGGCCCCTCCCCCCGGGGTCTATATTTCCATCGCGTTGGATTCACTTCTCTGCTGGTCCTACCTTTTAGAAAGTGGTCGATTTTCTGTTTCTAGAATTGTTGCTCTTCTTCTCTTTGATCTCCTGTTGGATTAGGTGTTCGGAATGGTTTGATAGGCTATCTAGCTGATCTCCTCCTACCTGATGTCGTCTCAGCCTGCTACTTCTCCGCCATTTTGACTCCTCTCCCTCCCCGTATTAACCTGTAAATGCAAGTCCCATCACACCAGTTTTCAAGATGCAAAAAAGTAGAGAATAAATGTAGTTGTTTGGGTGGGTGGGAGCATTATAATAATTTCTTTGGGACTGAAACCTGTTCCCCGGCATTCCTTCTGCTTTACAATATTCACATAAATATGACCATGGGGGGAAGAAAAAACAGTCCAGAAAACCTCTCTGATAAAGCCTAAAGACTTAAAATGTTATTACAATTTCATCTTAAGTAAGTTTAAAAATCCAAATATTTCCCCTACTGATTATGAAGATCTTTATTATAGAAAATTTTGGAAACTACAAAAGAGTATGAAGAAGAAAATAAAGAGTGCCCACAACTCAGCAGTAACTCTTACTAATATTCAAACTATTTCCTTTCAGGGGGTGTGTGTGTGTGTGTGTGTGTGGTGCATACTGTTTTGTATCCTGTTTATTAACTTAACATTATGAGTAATTTCCCATGTAAATAATAGTTCTTCAAAAATAATGGTTTTCATTGGTTGTTTTGTTGCCCAGATATTTTCTTTGCTTTGAGTTTTTGGTTGAAACAGCACTCAGTACTTGGCTTGGATGCTTTTATTCCTCCATGATACCTTTTCTTCACGGAGGAAGTCAGGAGACTCTCCCCTGAGTTTCCACAGAAGGTGGATCGCAGTGCTCCTATAACACTTACCATATTTTGCCTCATGTAATTTTTTCGTGTACACATCTGATTCTTCATCTGACATCCCTTGAACCCTTCCTTTGGAAGAGGTACTATGCCAAGACCTCATAGTACAGCGTAATGCAAAGGAAATAAAAGGCAAAATACCATAAGGTAGTTTTGTGCCTGCGTTCAGGTTATCGACACCTGGCCTGGGGATACAAAGGCATGGCATTATTTAGGTAATCACACAAATAAATGTTAACTCATAATGATCATAAGTGATTTAAAGGGGAGGTAAACAGTGCTTATGAGAACTCAGTTCAAATGAGTAAGGACGAGGTGTTTTATTTGACCACAGATTTAATGTGATCCAGGTCTTACACTTTTATAAAGGTCTGTGCAACCGAGAGATATTTCTGCCCACACAAAGAACCTGATGTGGTTCAGTGCTCTGCTGTGGTTGGAGGGCACTGAGCTTCTTTGGGCTCAGCTCTGACCAACAAGAGTACATTATAATGAGGGGCCCACGTTGGAGAAGATATTAGAAAGGATTTCAAATGAGGCCCAGTTAGGAAAACTGTAGTAAGTGCTTCTGAGGAAGAGAGGATACAGGGAGGATGTTTTAGTTGTTGTCCAATGTGGAGCCATTTATCAGGGTGTATAGAAGAGATTCTGGTAATTGATGGGAAGTGAGACTGTTCTGCTGGTTCCCTTTCCGTTCTAAGACTCCACACTTTTAAGATTATCTGAAGCCATTCAGTGTCTGTGGTGAGTACCAAGAGGACCCTGAGGATTGTTGTCAGCCTTTATAAATTTAGATGGAGAGGAAGAGTGTCTAGCCGTCTCCCTGCATGACAACCCCTCCCCTCTGCACTTTTCAGAAGGACCTGAGGGAAAGCTGTGACCCACAGTGACTGGTATCTCCTGAGGACAAGCTCTTGCAGCCAAACACTGTAGGAATTATCGTAACACGTAGGAGGAAGTCCGAAGGCGTCGACATGGGCAGAAGGTCATCTTGCTTCCTCTGACTCTTCTCCTCTTACTCTGTCACCAAGCCTTATTTGTTCCAGTGATGGGGAAATTTCTTGTGTAAGGTGACTTCTTGTCCTTTGGTGTCCTTACTGGTTTATTTTTTTCTTTCTTAAACACTCCTCTCTCTTGCTAAATAAAAATTTTTAAATTTCTTTTTTAGGACTCGCTTAAAAGTTACCATCTGTAGAGTTTTTCTGGCTTCCTAGAGTTAGTTACTTTATAACACATACCTCTATTATAGTATTACTGAATTTTTTTATTTAGTTGCTTAGCTTGTTCCTTTGGATTGTAAAGTATTGGGATTATGTATTCTGTTTGACTTTTCAGTGCCTGAAAGGCACTCCATAAATGATATATCCAGAGTATTCAATAACCTGTGGATGAATGAATCTTATTATTTATTTATTTATTTAAGAGAGAGCATGTGTGCATGGGGGATTTGGAGGGGTTGAGGGAGAGGAGGAGAGAATCATAGGCAGGCTCCTCGCTGAGCACAGAGCCCAGCACAGGACTCAGTCTCACAACCTGAGTTGAAACTAAGTTGAAATGACTCTGCCACCCAGGTGCCTCATGAGGGAATGAATTTAATTCACATTTGCTTTGGTGTATTGGCTTTGGCACTTAACATCTAGGGGATAAATAGCTGAGCTTTTTGATTGGCCGATTAATACCTTAGATTGTCAGGGGTACAGTTTTGTTGGATCCTCTATTAAAGATGCCAACAGAGAGGGCGTCATATGGCGAGGCATTCCTAGTTAAAACAAGACCACTTTGTATTTTGGGTGACCTTTTAAAACTTCCTCAGAGTTATCAAATTGACCTGAAACTAATGTAGCATTATGTGTCAACTATACTCAAATAAAAAAATCTTTTTAAATTAAAAAATGGTCAAAGTTGTCAAATTTTGTAATCATATTTTCAAGAAGAATCACTTTTTTTTTTTTTAAAAGAAGAGCCACATCTTAATCAGGGTTCTAGGTAGTTTTGCCACAAACATTTTTGCTGTGTCACTCCTTGATTATAAGGTAGTTTTGTCATAAAGGATAAAATAATGAAAGAAGAGGGATGTTAATAAGGTCATAATGAAACATGAAAAATTTGATAATATTCATTATTAATTTCTTCCCCATTAAGAGGTACCAGTTTTCCAAACACTAGGATGTGTATTTGTACCTGAGTTTCATATTGCACTGTGAGAGTCTTCTACACTGTTGTTCCTTCTTGGCATATTGTCATATGTCCCTTAATAGGTGGCCCAGAGTTGTACAGGAAACAGGGAAGGGATGCTGACGTAATATTGTAACCAGCTGGGCTTTGTTATTATTGTAAATGGTGTGTTGTCATTTTCTAGTGTAGTGCGGTATACAGTCTGGCATGGCGCTCTCACTTGACCCCTCTCGTAAGCTCTGTCACCGTATTTTCTGTCACGTTGTTATATGTAGTCATCATCTTCTATTTTAAGACCACCGTGGCTCCTGGTGTATAGACCGTTAGGAAGGTTGGGTAACATTTAGATAATAAGAAATGGGAACTTTGTCAACGGAGAAATGAAACCAAACTGATAACTAGCCTTCAATACATTAACTGTGCCGGAGGGGATTAATTCTTCAATGGAGAAATGAAACCAGATTGTCAACAAGTTGTTTTATCTTATTTATTTATTTGTCTGTTTGTTTAAAGATTTTACTTATTTATTAGAGAGAGAGGGAGCACAAGTGGAGGGGGGCAGCAGGGAGAGGGAGAAACATTCTCCCACGGACCAGAGAGCCTGACGTGGGGGTCGATCCCAGGACCCTGGAATCAGGACCTGAACTGAAGGCAGCCGCTTAACCAACTGAGCCACCCAGGCGCCCCAAGCTGTTTGATCTTAAATGAAACCGAACTGTCAACCAGTTATTTTATCTTTTTTTTTTTTTAAAGATTTTATTTATTTATTTATTTATTTGACAGAGAGAGAGAGAGAGAGAGAGAGAGATCATGAGTAGGCAGAGAGGTAGGCAGAGAGAGAGAGGGAAGCAGGCTCCCTGCTGAGCAAAGAGCCTGATGCGGGGCTCGATCCCAGGACTGTAAGATCATGACCTGAGCCGAAGGCAGAGGCTTAACCCCCTGAGCCACTCAGGTGCCCCCAGTTATTTTATCTTTTATGGAAATTGCCTTAAGGTCATTTAGTTATAAGGTGAAGATGTGGTGAAAATGTTTGCAGCCGCAGAGATGTTTATGGCAAAGATACCTATGGTGAACACACCAGACATGCTTCATTAGGACTAAAAAACGAGGCTAAGGGAAAATTGAAAATTGTCATTTTTTTGGTAATTGTGATGAAGTGATAGACATTTACAGAAAGATGACATTAGCATTGGGAAGTGAAGTAAGTCTGTACTAAGATATGTTCCAAGTAAACTTGAATGGACACTGCGGGCAACTCAGGAACCTGTTGTATTCTAAAACGATGTAGAGCACATAGTTTGCAAAAGCTGATTTATAACTGACCGTGCTCATGTGTGCAGGAATCGTCTTCAAAGGAGCTTGGTAGATCATCAGCACCGGTGGTCTGGTTACGGGGCTGATCAGACCTGGGAAATCTGATGCGCTTCAACAGAAATTCCTGAACGTTGATATCTGCTGGAAAACCAGTTGTTAACAATGAGAATTGTATTTCCAAGGAGACAGGTATTATTAGACCGCGATAAGGGAATCCGGTCCCCAGATGATAGATTACCAGGGCAGGATCGGTTTCTTCCACTACCGCAAAGTGCATTTTCTGCCACTTCACTCTCACAAAAGACTGTGTTAGTACCTGTTTTCGCTAACTGGTAGAAATCTGAAGAGGATTTTTGCTTTTATGAAATGGTAATTGCTTTTTTGGTTTACGCTGTTTTAGCTTACGAAACGTTTCGTAGGAGTACTCTTCTTTTGAGTAGCGAGGGAAGCCCGCATTACGATCTTCGGAAAGCTTCCTGGTACGTCAGTGGCGTCAACGCTGGCAGGGTGGATGGAGTTGCTGATGCTCCTATGGCTGAAGCCTAGAATTTGCTGCCCAAGTTTTTTCTTTGTTCCTGCCAACATACCGTCCCAGATTTCTTCAGGGATTTGTTCTACTGGGCACAAATCCTTTTTCTCATAGCTTCTGGCTGATTCTAATCAAAACAGGGTGTGCCTTCCCCTGCTATTCTAAATAGCTTCAGTTCCTCTGTTCACAGAATTATATCGCATTCTTTTCCAAATGTTGATTCATTCACTGGAACCCTCTGTAAGGGACTATTACTTTGTAGATAGAGATTTTGTAAGTTGGTTTAAATTCTTAGAATATTGTGCTATCCATCTCTTGTGCCATTGGTGTGCTTTCTGGACTTGATGATCGATACCTAGATTTTTGTTTATAAGAAAGAACTTTCTTACTTGAGAGGCTTTCTCTGGTGTGACTGTCTCCCTCTATCCTAATTTGTTCTCTTATTCCCCACTTCCCCAGCTATATACATCCTTTGTAAAATGTTCATTTAAAATCAGCAGTGATTAAGATGACCTTTGTCCGAAAGTAAACAATTCATCTGCATATTTAAATTTAATGATTTTGGATTCAGGTTTGATTTAAATGATGCAGATTCATGTTGCAAAAAACCAACATCTTACATATTCCTGATGCTGTAGTTGATTAATATACTCAAAGCACCTTCCAAAGTTAAAGTAATTTTCTCATTGACTCATTAAGAGGACTTCATCTGATGGATAAGCAATAATTAGAAAGATAATATACAAATTTTGTAATTTATTTTGCTACTAACTCAGGAGGAAACTATTAGGACTAAAAAATGCTTTACATTTTCAATTATGGATACAGAGTTTGAGGATATTAGTCATGTTTTATAATTGGGTTGCACTGTATGATACGATGTTAATGGAAGTATGAAAGAGGGAATACACAAGGGCATAATTATAACCGAATGTGCACTTATATTGGTTTCTTAGAGATGGAGCTGGATAGGGCCCTTGGGAAATTTTTCTTGAAAAGAATCCTTGATGATCCATAATTTCATCAAATCAAAAAAGTACAGTTGACTCGTGAATAATACCGGGGTTAGGGGTACAGATTCCCTGCACAGTTGAAAATCTGAATATGAGATTTGACTTCTCAAAAACTTGACTACTAATAGTCTGCTGTTGGCCTTGCCGTTAACATAGTCAATTAACACATGTTGTATGTTATGTGTATTACATACTGTTTTCTTACAATGAACTAAACTAGAGAAAAGTGAATATTGATAAGAAAATCATAAGGAAGAGAAAATACATTTACAGTACTGTGTTGTATTTATTGAACAAAATCTGTGTATAAGGGGACCTGCGCAGTTTAAACCCATGCTAATCAAGGATCAGTGTATGCTTCAGATATTGTCGATAAAGTAGATTTGACATAATAGTGAAGAAAAGTATACTAATTTTGGCAGTTGTGAAATTGTTAGTCACAGAACATGTGCTAGTTGTTTTGTATTTCCTTGCACTGGCAGAGGCCAGTGCCCTCTTTGAATTGTATATAGGCCTATGCTATGATTGTTAATTCCCTCCAACTTGACATAATGAGCCAGGCCTTTGACTGACATTTGAAAATGACTCACGAGCTGTCCTGCTGTGGACTGCACTGGGATTCCTTTCACTGGGACGCTGTGGACTGCACTGGGATCCCTTTCACTGGGATCCCTCCCTTGGACTTTATCCTAAAGACCCAGACTGTATGAGCACCAGGGTCTTTTCCCCGGGCCCAGTGTGTGGAGAGGTTTGTATTTATTAAGTACTAATTATGGGCTTGGTGTTTGCTATGTACTCTACATATGTTATTTCAGTTAAGCCTTTTTACAACTTCAAGATTAGAGGTTTAGTCTGTGCATTTCAGTCATAGAGTAGTAACTTGTCCGCTAAAGGTAAATCTGAAACTTTGCTTCCCATCCGGGTTTGGTGGTGGAGGCCATGCTTTATCCATTCTACTGTGACAACCTGTATTTGGGGAAGGGAACACAGTGGCTTGGAGCACATTTCTTGCTCCCTTTCTCCTAAATGGCCAGGGTCTCTTTTGGTATATATGAGCTAGACCACCATTATTCCCTAAAATAGCTGTTCATTCATCCACCAGCCATCTAGCCATTCATGCATTCGTCCATGCATCTGATAGACATTTATTGAGTACTTAGTGTGTGCCAGGTGTGGTTTGAGAACCTGCAGAAATGCTGGTTACCAGGCTCTCTCTGCTTTCATGCAGCTTATACCCGCTTATCCAAAGACTCATTTTACAGTGAGTATGTGGTGGGAGAGTGTGTCTGGTGGGCCATGTCAGACTTCTAGGAGGCCCTCAACAAACATGTTTCTTTTAACCCACTGAGCCACCCAGGCGCCCCCAAACATGTTTCTTTTACCCTGCTTCTTTTTACCTAATTTTTATGTGCCTGGTCAAATATTGTCTCTTGTTGGTTCATTTATGGTTGTACTTTGAATTGTTGACTTGGGTTTGTGTGTTTTTCTCAGTTCAAGATCAGTCTGTTAATCTTTAGAGACCAACATGGTCCACAAAGAGATTTCATCTAAGTGGTCAGTGACTCTGATTTTGAGTATTAGGAAGGTGGTATGGGACATAAACTTTCAGTTATGAGACAAATAAGTTCTGAGGGTTAATATATAACAAGGTGACTGTAATTGATTAACAGTGTATTATTCAATTGAAAAGTTCATTTTTTTTAAAGGTAAATATGTGAAATGATGTTTGTGTTAATTAGATGGAAGGAATCATTTCGCCATATATACATATATCAAATCATCTGTTGTACACTGTAAATATCTTACAGTTTTTTTAAAGATTTATTTATTTACTTACTTATTTGAGAGAGAGAGGGAGAGAGTACGAGCGCGCGGGTGGGGGAAGGTGCAAAAGGAGAGGGAGAGAGAATCTTGAGCAAACTTCCTTGCTGAGTGTGGAGTCTGACGCAGGGCTCCGTTTCATGACCCATGAGATCTTGACTTGAACCGAAACCAAGGGTCAGGTGCTTAACTGACTGAGCCACCCAGGCGCCCCAGTTTTATTTGTTGATTATACCTCCAAGCTGGAAAAAGAAGGTGGTATTACAAAAATGGTGTAATTTTTTTCTAAAATGTTAAATCATTTTTGTTCTTATTTAGGCATTAATCCTAACTACATTGTATATATGCTTTATTTAAAATGTTTATTTATTTGAGATAGTGAGTGAGCGAGCATGGGTGCACAAGTTGGGAGGGACCGAGGGAGAAGCAGGCTTCCCACTGAGCAGGGAGCCTGATGCAGGACTCGATCCCGGGACGCTGGGATCATGACCCGAGCCAAAGGCAGATGCTTAACCCACTGAGCTAACCAGGCACCCCTGTTTATGTATACTAAATTGTTGTCAGTGTCTTGTTAATAATTTACCATATATTGCCTGTTATTTTAAAAGGGTTATTATATTTTATAGTGTGAGGTAACGCATTAGTGCTGAAACTCATTAAGAGCATGAAGCTTAGATCCTATTATGAAATTCATTGAACAAATGTTACACATTGCAGAGAATCTTGAGTTGGTTCTATTTTTGGGATTTTTTTTTGGTAGATTATTTTGTATCTTTTGATAAATTTAAACTACTTACAGATTTTCAAGTGGAACTAGACCGACACATTTCGAAATGCCCTTCTAGAGCTGAATGTTTCTTAAACTGGTCTCTGTGTGGCTAATGGATGATTTCAGAGTGTGTTGAAGATAAATACTAATAATTTCAAAGATCACTTAATGTAACTTTGATAAAAATACTATTTTTTGAGAATAGTGTAGCTATTCATTTTGTGGTAGTGCAGTTTCTTATTTTGACCTCAGTTCCATTTTCCCAATTGTCACATCTAATTGTTTTCCAGGTGGTGTAGTTCTATGTCCATGTCTCTTTTCAGATTCCTTCATTTCTCTAATCCCTCTTTCCTGGTTCTGGCCCCAGTCCTCTCTCACCTAGGAAGTTGCAACACGTTGTTACTAGGATTTCCTTATTCAGTGCCCTTCCTCTTTCGGGCTCTCTTCCGCATTACTGTTGATGATTTTGGGGGGGGGGAGAAAAAAAAATATGTGTATGCGTATATGTGGTGTGGGCACACATACATCAAGGCATGTTTGTTCCTGATTGTGACGGGCCCTCGTGAACCTTCCCTAGCTCCTCATTGCCTACAGGACAGTTGAAGCTCCTTCGCAGGTTGTTTGAAAACTTTGTGGAGCAGTTCCAGTTTTCCACCACCAACCCCTTGGTCCCTTCTCCTTGCCTTTCCGGTTGGTTCCAGCCAATGAACTACTTCCTTGGCAGTTTGGTTGTTAGTGGTGCTTGGTTGACATATTTGCCATGTACGGTGTTCAGCCTTTCTTTTGTACAGGTAGCCTTTTAAAAGTGGAAGCCACTATTTCATCTTGTTTGAACACCTCACTCAGGGGCACCATGAGGCACTTCTACCATCTGAGCTAGCAGAGTTTGCTTTTTGTGCTTTAGAAGATGTGAAAATTTCTCACATAGATTAACTTTTTTTTTCCTTGAAAGGCTTATGGCTTAAATGGAATTAAAGAACTGAAATGTAACTTCCGTTCTTTAGACTAATTTGTTGAAGGTTATTGTTTTCCAGTGTAGGCACTATTTGAAAGTTCTGATCTATTTTTGTAGTGCTGCATTTTCAGATTCATCATTAGATGTGTTGCATTTTCTTTTGCAATAATAAATATTTCTTTGTAGCTGTGTGAGGTGATGGGTGTTAACTAAAATTATTGTGCTGATCATTTTGTAACATATGCACCTATCAAATCATTACATTGTACACCTCAAGCTAATATAATTTTATGTCAATTAGATTTCAGTAAAGCTGGGAGGGAAAACCAAACACACTCGCTCACTCTACTAGCTTGCCTCTCCTTGTACAATGAACATAACAAAAACTTCATAAGGCATTAGCAGCAACATAGACTAAAAAAAAATACTGATAGAATTACAGGTCATTCTAAGTTCATCTGAGTGCTTCTCTGTACTTGAAGGTGAGCATTCACACTACAGCAACTCCAAGTGACATGCCCTGTACCTATAACTGACACTGTGAGGATGACGAGATTGTCATCGCATGGTGATCGATCCCACACAAGTTCGTGGGTGCCAGCAATGGTGTTGAGGGAGGCATCTGGCTCCCTGGCTCTGAGGCCAAAGCTAGATGAGACACCGAATCAGTAGGAAAGCCAGTCTGTCTCCGTTGGCTCTTAGGGAAAATTTCCACGCAGTCTTTAGAGTTTAAGTGTTTCTTCGCATGTTTAATATTTAAAATGTGTCTCATGGTTTATACTCTTTGTTTACTCACACACCATGTGCATTGCAGCCTTTTCTGTCTTTATTCTCTGTTTCCTCCCCCCAGTTGCTTTGCCTCTGTCTCTTTTTTGCCATTGGAAACTTACTTGTTATTCTTCCTTGATCCCACTGAGTTGATCTTAGAAGCTTTATGTTCTTTTGCCATTTCTTGAGGTTGTACAGGCCAACACCTTGGCTGTTATTATTGCTGTATTTGCATGTCCTTTACCATGAATTGGGTTGTAAACTTTTTGAGGGGAAAGTCTGCCATTGGGATCTTTGGAGCTTTTTGAAAGTCAGAGCCTTATACCCAGTTGGTTTTTAAGAAGCGTTTGAATTATACAGCAGAGGAAATAGTCAATAAAACTAAAAGACACCTACCGAATGGGAGAAGATGTTTGTAAATGACATACCTGATAGAAGGTTAGTATCCAAAATATATAAAAATCTTACACAACTCAACACCAAAAATTCCCCAAATAATCCAATTAAAAATGGGCAGAAGACATAGACATTTCTCCAAAGAAGACATCCAGATGGCCAACAGACACATGAAAAAATGCTCAACATCACTCAGCATCAGGGAAATACAAATCAAAACCACAAAGAGATACCACCTCACACTTGTCAGAATGACTGAAATCAAAACCACAAACAAGTGTTGGTGAGGATGTGGGGAAATAGGAACCCTCATGCACTGTTTGTGGGAATGCAAACTGGTACAGCCACTCTGGAAAACAGTATGGAGCTTCCTCATAAATTAAAAATAGAATTAGCATATGATCCAGTGATGCCATTGCTGGGTATTAGCTGGAGAATATGAAAACACAAATTTGAAAAGATACATGCACCTATGTTTATGGCAGCATTATTTACAGTAGCCAAGATATGAGGCAGCCCAGAAGTCCGTCGACTGATGAATGGATAAAGAAGTATATGGGGGCACTGGGTGGCTCAGTGGGTTAAAGTAACTCTGCCTTCGGCTCAGGTCATGATCCCAGGGTCGAGGCTGCTTCCTCCTCTCTCTCTGCCTGCCTCTCTGCCTACTTGTGATCTCTCTCTGTCAAATAAAATAAATAAAAATCTTAAAAAAGAAGTATATGTACACAATGGAATGTTACTCAGTCATAAAAAAGAATGAAATCTTGCCATTTGTCATGACGTGGATGGATTTAGAGAGTATAGTGCTCTGTGAGAGATAGGGCGCCTGGGTGGGCTCAGTCATTAAGCGTCTGCCTTCTGCTCAGGCCATGATGCTGGGGTCCTGGGATCAAGCTCCGCATCAGGCTCCCTGCTTAGCAGGAAGCCTGCTTCTCCCTCTCCCACTCCCCCTGCTTGTGTTCCCTCTCTTGCTGTGTGTCTCTCTGTCAAATAAATAAATAAAATATTAAAAGAAAAAGTCAATCAGAGGAGACCAATACCGTAGGATCTTACGCACATGTGGAATTTAATAAACAAAACAAACAAGCAAAGGGAAAAAAAGAGGCAAACTAAGAAATAGACTCTTAGCTATAGAGAACAAACTGCTGGTTACCGGAGGGGAGGTGGGTGGAGGGACAGGTGAGACAGGTGATGGGGATCGGGACTGCTCTTATCTTGATGAGCCAGTTTATGGAGCTGGTGAATCACTGTACCGTACGCTTGAAACTAGTATCACAGTATGTTAACTACACTGGGATTAACTTTTGATTCTTTACATATTTTTTAATTTTATTTTTGGGGGGATTAACTTTTTAAAAGAAAGTGTATTTACTTAAATACTTGTTCTTAGACTAGAGCAAATAATGACACCCCAGGTCAGGGGACTTGGTGAAGTGTAGAGAAGCTGAGTCTTGGCTCTCATGGAGGCTGTGGCAAGTGTCACAGTCATTTTCGAGAGTGAGGAAACCCTGAAACTTTCTTTGTCATTTAGCTCTAACCAGCGTGTGGTGCTTGTAACATGTTCCTTCATGCCTTCAAGTCCTGCGCCAGCTGTGAACTTCCGCTTTTCTAGTTTGTTTCGTTATGAACGGAATGCTTCTTACATTGTAGTGAAGGGAAGGGGGGGCAGTTGATTATCTAGTTGCATTATCCCCCCCCCCCCATCTGTTTCCTGTGTATGACAGCAATTTCCACTTCGTGCCTTTGCCCATGGGGTCAGGAGCACATACAAATGTGATTCTGGTTCTTTCAGTGAAAAGAAAGTTAACTACTCAACTTTCCTCAGATCTGCTTGCTTTTTTCAGGCCTCACACTTGTCATTAATGTATTCTCTTGTCACTTTAATACCAAAAATGACTTTTCTGGTGTGAAGAGTAGGTGGCACACTTTGTAAGGTGTCTTGAGCCCATGCTTTCCTGTGGGAGATTAGGACTCTCTGTTCTGGAAGTATGCTATTTTGAGAGGTAAACCTATTATTTTCATTTTTGACATGGATTCAAGGCATAGACACACAGCATCTCGGGATTTATGACTAGTTTGGCATCATTGCATAAATAATTTTGAATTTTTTTAATGTTCCATCATATGGTAATTTTTCTGAATTTATGCTTTGCAAAGGAACAAACTAAATATTAGGGGTTGTTTAGTATTCATTTCAACAGTGGCTTCCCTTGGGTGGTAAAATGTCACAGGTTGGGCTGGTAGGATATTGAGATGGTGTGTATGTGTGTGTGTGTTTTAATCAATATAAGTATACTAAGAGGAAGAGTGTTGTATTGACTTACAGATATTAAACCTTATTACTCTGTTTACTTTAAAAATATTTTGAGTAGACTAGAAAGGATAGAGAATTATATAATATCTTCTAGCTTCATCAAATCTTAACCTTCTGCCATATTTGTTTAAGATTATAAAACATTTTAGAAAAAGTTGAAGCTCCCCCTTTCTCCCTCCTAATACCACACCAGTTTCTTCTTTTGAATGCACAGTATTTGATGACTTTGAAAATTAATACTGGATTTCTAACAGTTTACCCAGTGGGTAGTTGAGTGGTGGTTTCCATTAGGGAAATGAAATTTATACACCTCCCACTTGCAGGATATGGCTAAACCGCTTCTGAAGAGGTTTTACGGAGGTGATGTGGGGTCAGTGAACAAGATGAGAAGCGCACATATTTTGAAAAGTAAACTTGGTTAAATGTGGGCATTCACATTCTGGTTAGTTATTTAGTTTAAATGACATTTCAGAGTCACTGTCATTTCTTCAGATTAACTGCTTATCTCAGATGCCTGGATGGTCACTAAAATGACTTTTTATTGTGAAGATTTTGTGCTGTAGTTTTCAAGTGTGTTTTTCTTGAGTTGCATGAACTTGGTTGGTTTTGGTAATTTTCCTTCAAGCATTTCATCTAACTTACGGAATTCTGAGTACCTGTCTCTTTTACTTACTTTCTTTTTTTGGGTAAGTATGATGGAAAAATCAAAAAGCTATTTATTTTTCCTTAATGCTACCAAGGTCCATGTGATTTCATTCCGTGGCATAGCTTTTATTGTTGTTCATCATTTGTTCAGTTCTGGAGGTATGTTAAACTTATATCACGTTTTCTAGTTGAAATTTAGTTTTGATAGGTTCCAGAGAGCAGAGGGAAAAAAATCTACTAAAGTGTAGGTTTTTGTGTGTACATGTGTTTTACCTTTATGTAAGGTATATATCATAATTAAGGAGAAACTAGGAAAACAAATTAGAAAAAAATTTGCCAGTGATCCTATCACTCATGTAATTTTTTTGACATCTATCTTCCCAGTTTTTTCTGAAAAATATTTATAACATTTTAATATAGCATATAGTTTATCATGTGCATTTTAATGTAATATTAATAAACAGAAAACTAAGTTACTAAGTAGTAACTATCATTGATAAGCATATATATAATTTTAAGATATTTTATTTATTTATTTGACAGAGAGAAAGAACAAAGCAGGCAGGGCAGCAGGCAGAGGGAGGGGGCAAGCAGGCTCCCTGCTGAACAGAGAGCCCGATGGGGAGCTTGATCCCAGGACCCTGAGATCATGACCTGAGCCGAAGGCAGAGGCTTAACCCACTGAGCCACCCAGGCGCCCCTTATTCCTCCTTCTTACAATCATGTGGAACCTATGTTGGGTATTTATATGTGTGTGCATTGAATTTGAGAAAAGTCATAAAAAAGAATCTTGATCATACTGTTCTTACATTCCACTCTATTTCCTTAATAATGAATGTCACCTAGCCCTTCCTTTTTATCAGTTTATACATCATCATTTTATGTAATGGAAAAAGTACCCCTCCTCTTTTTAAAAGATTTTATTTATTTACTTGACAAAGTGAGAGAGCACAAGCAGGCAGAGCAGCAGGGGAGAGGGAGAAGCAGGCTTCCCACTGAGCAGGGAGCCCATGTGGGGCTCGATCCCAGGATTCTGGGATCCTGACCCGAGCTGAAGGCAGATGCTTAACCTACTGAGCCACCCAGGCGCCCCCCAGCAGTACCCCTTTTAATGAATTTCTCTGTAATTGCATGGTAGGGTTATGGGAGATGGGTTGCTTAGTAAACTCCTGCCAGATATGTGGCTTGTTTGGGTTGACTGTCCCTGTTTGTGCTCAGGCTGCCAGCCCTGTGCTTAGTACATCAGTGTGATTACTCTGTTTCCTCCTGTTGGCAGCCCTGTGCATTGACTCTGAAGCTGCCCTTATAAAAAATGTAAGTTGGAACTTACTTTTTCTTCACTGCACATACATGTGTGCAAACACACACACACACACACACACACACACACACACACACACACGCATGCACGCACGCACACACGCTCCGCCTCGAAGTAAAGAGACTGCGTTTGGGTTTAGATGAAGTCAGTAAAAGGGGACAAAATTAATAACTTCATAAATTTTACCAGAAAGCGAAACATTTCTGTGTTGGAGATGGGCATTCAGGGGTGTAAAGATAGTCTGAATTTTTTTTAAATTGGCATTTGAAAGGCTTGTTTAAAAAAAGTAAGCAGAAGACATTCTTTTAATATCCTGGGATCAGGAGCTGGTAAACGTGACTCACTTTTTGTCTGAAAGTTCTTAAAGCATGTCCAAAGGGTACTTAACGGGGAAAAAGTATTCTCCTTCAAGTTTATTAATGAACTAACTTTATTCTAATCTCATTCTACATTATACATTTTTAATTTACATTTTGATATACATTTTAATTTTCATTAATACTTACCCTCATAGTAGGGCCCTAGGATATTCTTACTGATTGAACGAGTGTCTCATGACTATTAACTATTGATTTGCTACCAGTTTTAAATGTTTAGCATTTGCAGGGGTTTCTAATAGATTCTGTCATTTGATTCTCATAATAATCTTGTGAGTTAGGCAGGAGAGGAATTTTCTCCATTTTGCTGGGAACTTAGTAGAATTGCTCAGGTATCACTAAATGATGACTCCAGGGTTTGAATTTAGGCCCTCTAGCTTCTAATTTTATGCTTTTTGCTCAGTGCTGTGCTTTTTCCCATATTGGGAACGGAATCATTTTAGTACTTCGTATCAAACAGTTTATTTGAGGGCACAATTTTAAGTTCTAGGTCTTTGTGGATGAATGTGAAGATAAGATATCTACCCTCAAGATAGACTGTTAATAAACAAACAAGTAGATAAGGTAATTATTGTGCCTACAGTAATAATGATTGGTACATAGTAGGTGCCCAGTAAATGTTTGCTAACTGAATGAATAAGTGGGCAATGTCATAAAAAGGGAATAGGGTCTCACATAGGTAGATTGACTACAGAAGGTTTTTCTGAGGAAGTAACATCTAAGCCAGAGAAAGAGCCTTTCAGACAAAAGGACAGTTTATGCAGAGGTCCTGAGTCAGGAAAGAGCTTGACTTATTTGAGGACACCAAAGATGGCAGTGGAGCTAGAGCATAGTAAGCTGAAGAGACAGGAGTTCAACATGAAATTGAAGAGAAAGAGACCAATTATATAGCGCCTCGTAGACCATGGTAATAAATTTGGCTTTTATTCTAATGTTGGGAGACAATTTTCCATGTGTCCTGTGTTTCTGCACTGACAACTTTGTTCTAGACTGTCTTTTTTTTTTTTTTAAGATTTTATTTATTTGACAGAGATCACAAGTAGGCAGAGAGGCAGGCAGAGAGAGATGGAGAAGCAGACTCCCTGCTGAGCAGAGAGCCCGATGTGGGACTCGATCCCAAGACCCTGGGATCACGACCTGAGCTGAAGGCAGAGGCTTTAACCACTGAGCCACCCAGGTGCCCCTAGACTGTCTTTTTAAGGATGATTTGTATAGTCAGCAGCCTTGGAAGATACCTTCTAGAGCAAAGATCAGTCACACTACTGTCTATATAATAAGGATAACGTCTCCTTCTGGAGTAAAGTTCAGGCAGGCATACTGCCCATTGGGTTCATTAAGTTCAGGGTTACTCTTCTGTAACACAACCTACTGCTGTGCAAGTGTTACCTTGTAAGAATTGGGACGTAAGGGACTGGCACCAAAAAAGCCAGTACTCAGGTTTCTGTGAGTAATGAAATCCTTTGTCTCTGACCCACGTGTCTCATGTCCTCAGTGGTATCCATACACCTGTGACAGTCTAACTTATTAGCTTGGAAATTAGAGTAAAATCTTATACCTTTCACACTTCTTGACATTTCAGGATATGGAAAGCCACTGATAGGTTTTCAGCAGGGGAATAAAGATACGTAGTTTAACCTTTTAAAAAGTCATTTCTGACTATTCTGTGGAAAATGGTCATGGGTAGAAATTAATGAGGAGTCTGGGGCAGTTGTCTAGTTGAGAGGTAATAGTGGCTTGGACCAGTGTGTTGCCAGTGGAGAGGAGGGAAGGATTCAGGGTGCTCTTCAGGAGGTGGAATTCATAGGTCTTGGCAGAATGGATGCAGGCTGTGGGAGAAAGGAATGGATAGTCAATCTTAGGTTTTTGGCTCAAGCAAATGTTAGAAGTGACTTTGAGTTGGAGAAGCCTCAAGGTGAAGGTAATTAGCTTGTAAAAGGACTTATTTCTAACTTTCTTGTTTAGAATTTCAGGGAAAGGAAGAATACATAGTAGTTTGTACAAGTTGGGATCAAAGGACCATTGTATGTACTTTCCAGGGGAAGAACATTTTTCTTGTGTCTTCATGAATTGTCAGATCCATTAATGTTTAGAAATTCAAGTCCTGCTGTCCCTTGTTAAGTGGGTTATCTTAGTATCACTAAATTAGATTAGCTGGGGAGGATTTATTTATTAAATAGCCATATTGATTTTTGCCCTTGTTATTTGGGAGTTTACACGTAAACTCTTTAATATGTTTCAGGGTTTTCCTCTTTCCAACGTTAAAGGAGTAATACATTTTTTCACATTTTTTAGAGTCTAAATTTCTTCAAATTTTTAAAAAAAGATTTATTTACTTTAGAGAGAGTGTGCATGAGTGGGGCTGGGCAGAGGGAAAGAGACAGACTCCCCGCTGAGCGCAGAGCCTGCCATAGGGGTCCATCTCAAGACACCCAGGTCATGACCTGAGCCTCAACCAGTTGAGCCACCCAGGGGCCTCTAGATTCTAAATTTCTCTTAAAGTTGAGCTGTTGTCCCTAAATTCTCAAGGATAATTACTGCTCATCTTGTGATCATCTTAATGAAGTAGGGTGTAAGAAAAGGGTACCTATTATTCTTTTTGTCATTTTCATTTAGAAACACCTCAGAATAACTTCCTGTCTTTCTAATACCAGATGCTGATTTCAACAGCACCGGATTGCTTTTCATAAAGAAAGTAACTAAAAAGATGGGGTGGGGGGAGCCCCACCCCTGCAGAGTCCTGTTAAATGGCTTTCTTTTTTTAATCTAATAAGATTTATCCTTTTGTGTGCTTCTCATGCGATTATTGTCTTTACAGGACCATTTTGCATTTCTTAACCTTTAGGTATTGTAGACAGTTTTGGCCTCCAGCAGAAAGTTTGCATGAGTTTTGAATTACTTTTGTACCATTTTGCACACGTCCTTTGTTTTCTTTTGTTCTGTGGTATTTTCTTTAGTCTTTGGGGTAGGCCTAGATTTTTGCTCTTTGGAAAGAAAAGGAAAGGGAAGATAGAATTTATTAGCAGGTTTTTGGGGGAGTTGGGAAGGAGGCTAGGCCAAAAATTCTGCTGATTTCAATGTATACTCCACTCCTTGCGAGTGAACAGCGGGAAAACATATTCCATGTGAAGACAGAGAAAGCTTGAACTGAGATCACAAAATCGTTAGTGCTGATCATGAGACTTTTCTGGGTTGTATGAGTTGTTATTAATCACTAATAGACTCTGGAGATAATTCTACCAGAAGTGCAGTTAGAATGCTGTTATATTTGATTTTTTGAGAAGATTAATATGCTTTTTTCTTTACTTCATATGGAGATCCATCTTTTTTTGGGTTTTAGCGATCTTAAACCACAGCCAGGTAGCAGAGTGGGATTTTAAGCTTCCCAGGATGTCCTGTCTTTCCTTCAGAGAAGTATTGTTGCTCTGCCTCAGTACCCCATTATACAAATTCTTTAAAAGGGCTCACTATTTTGTCACTCATTTCATGTTTCATGCGGTTTGCTAGGTGATGAATAATTTCTCCCTGTTTAGGCTTTGTCTGGAACTTCATGAATGGGTTGCTGGTCTTCTCTCCCTAATTTCTTGATTTCAAAATAAAACAAAACTATTAGTAATGAGATTTTGTCAGAACCTTCTGAGAGGAGATTTTATTTAGTGACTTAGTTGAGCCAGAATTTGTAGCCTATGGAATGTGCTAGAAACGCTCTCTAAAGGATTGTTTATATTGTTCTTTCAGTCTCAGTATGGCCCAGAGTTGTGCCTCTTCCCCCTCCCTGCCCTTAGGAAGATTTTTACCCCCTCTTCCCCCCCAGTGTTGGGCCTAGACTTGCCTATACCCTAAAAACCAGTCTGGAAATGATTCAGAGGCACAGGAATATTAGCTTTAGAACCATAGCTTCTCTCTCCTGCCCATATTTCTTCCATCTGAGGAATACCTAAGGGCACAGTAGATAGAGGTCGACCTGGTTTGTGTCTGAGCTCCTGCTTGTTGGTTGTGTGACCCCAGGCAACACATGTAACCTTTCTAGACCTCAGATCTTAAATGTAAATTTGGGACTGCTGATGATCTCCTGGTGGTTTAGTGAGGCATAGTTGTGTATGCCAGGGAACTTGTTTTTAAGGGCTTGTAGAGTCTCACTAAGAACTAGAACACAATCAGGTATCTTGAAGTTGTGTATCCCCCTATAATTCTATTCTTCTGTCTTCCTCCGGAGGTAACTACTATCTTGAATCTTACGTTCAGCATTCCTTTGCTTTTAAAAATGAGTGTATCTATAAACAGCATATTTTTAGCTCTAGCTAAAGCTTTAGTATATTTTATTATAGTATATTTAGTATATTTTATATATACTATACTATAAGTATAGTATACTTATATAAGTATACTATACATATATATATAAGTATATATAAGTATGTACTTATATATACTTATATAAGTATACTATATTTAGTATATTTTAGCTTTAGTATATTTTTGGCATTTGGGCTTTGCAAAAATGGTATCCCGTACAGTCTCTAATAATATTTTTGTCTCTCTGGGTTTCTCCCTTACTCTGGTCCTCTAGTTAGAGAGAGTGGGCTTTTTCTGATACTAGATCAGAGGTTGGGGTAGCATTAGGTGACATGAGGGGCTGAGTCCAAGAAGGAAAAGTGAGGTCAAGAGAGCCACGTTTACTGCTGTTTTAGAGAAGGGAAAGGGGAAAGCTAGAAAGATCCCATAGTCGGGCAGGAATTCAGGGCATCTGTATGAACGCCTGGTCTGCAATATACATAGATATAGAAAGAAATAAAGAAGGACGTGTTTGTGCATCTGTGTGTGCTCCTCTCTTATCCTGGCTAGGAGCAGCAGTAACCCAGTTGCAATAAGCACACCCAGATCTTGGTTTCTAAATACCATTTTTTCCCCTCCTAGAATGGTAGAAATTATTAGACTAGAAATTGCTTTTTGGCAGCCATTATAAAATAATTTGGCCAAGAATTATTGGACATAAATGTTGGTTGGTAGGATATTTACATAGTCTGAAAGTATCGTATCACAAAGTACTTATAAATTACAAAGTAGAAAGAGTAACTTTGTAGTGGAAATCTGACAGAGTCCCCCCTAAAATCAAGGGATAGAAATTGACTTTATCAGTAAGGGAAAAAGGGGAAAGTAGCACCACCTGGAAGGATACAGCGAGGGAGCTCTCTTCTTTGGCATTTCTGCTGAAAATTCATAACTGGAGGTGAATCATAAGAAAATATCAGACAAACCCAGGTTAAGAAACATGCTATAGAACTGGCCTGGAATCTTCACAGTTGTCACAATCATGAAAGTCAGGAATTCTGGATTGAAATACACTAATGAGATGTGAAAACTAAGTGCAGTGTGAGGTCCTGGATGGATTGGGTCCTTTTACTAATATGGACATTACTGGGGTAATTGGAGAGTGTAAGATCTGGTCTGTGGATTAGATGACGGTACCATGCAATTCTGATGATTTTCATGGCCACAATGACAGTTTTGTAGAATGTCCTTATTTATAGGAACTACTGTCTAAACTCTGGAGGGGTGATAGGCTATCACGTTGGCTACTTACTCTCAAGTGGTTCTGAGAAATAACGTTATTTGTACTAACTAGTCTTGCCTTTTTTTTTTTTTTTTTTGGTCGGCCAATCTGAGATTATTAAGCAAAACAGAACAAGAAGCCCCTTTTGTCAGTTGACGTAGTAGTTAATTGTTAGCTTATCGGATAGATCATTTGTAAGCTTTAAGAGCTTTGCTTTCTCATGCTGTCTTGTTGTGCTGCTGCCCCATAGAGTAGGCTTTCTGCCTACATCTTGATTTGTCTTTTGGTGTGCTGGTTTTAGAGTATTTGCCTTCATTTCATGGGGCACCTGGGTGGTTCAGTCTATTAAGCATCTGGCTCTTGATCTCAGCTCAAGTTTTGATCTTAGGGCTGTGAGTTCAGGCCCCACGTTGGCTGTGGAGCCTACTAAACTAAACAAATAGTAAAGTAAAATAAAATAAAATAAAGTAAAAATAAAAAAAAAACTATTTGCCATCATTAAGATGTTTTTTTCCCTGCTCATTATTTATTATGACGAACTCCTTCTCATGGAAAGTATGATTTATAGAAATAGGGCCTTTACTCTTACAATTCAGTGATAATAGTGTATTTAATTTTGACTTTGTATATTCTGTTCTTTTATCTTCAGTTTGCTGGTGAGCTAGTCAACCTTTCCTTTCTCTCTCTCTTCCTCCACTACACTCTATCTACCTTAGCATTGAATATATTTCAATAAACACCCAGGTGCCCCTAATTATGAATTTTTATTTGAAGACTGATTTAAATCTAGAAAAATGGAGGTTGGGTTAAGTAAATTTCATATTGTGTGTTAATATTTCTGAGCCTCCCTAGTAATTTTTAGGCCTTCTCTTCTTTCTTCCTTTCTTGTAAAAAGACAGGGAAGGCCTGGAAATTATTTTGCTTCACAAAACGAAAAGACTCTCCTTTGTTCTCTTAGCCCCTGATGGGTATTAAGAAGTCGGCTTTGGGATGCCTGGGTGGCTCAGTGGGTTAAGCCGCTGCCTTCAGCTCAGGTCATGATCCCAGCGTCCTGGGATCGAGTCCCACATCGGGCTCTCTGCTTGGCAGGGAGCCTGCTTCTCCCCTCCCCTCTCTGCCTACTTGTGTGATCTCTGTCTATCAAATAAATAAATAAAATCTTTAAAAAAAAAAAAAAAAAAAAAGAAGTCGGCTTTGACCATGGCCGGTAGTGCTTCGGCTTGTGTTTGAGGCTGCCTTCCCCAGTGGTCTTCTTTCTGTAGGGAGGAGTGATGGCCTCTACCTGATCTCACGGGCATCCTAAATCTAGAATGTATGTTGGCCCTACCTTTGGACGAGCACAGGACTCATTAAAGCTTCCTAATGATTGGCTGGTTACAGAGGTTCCTGGAGCTGGGGTAGGGGCTCCAGATGGGAACACTGCCTCTGACCCAGATCCGGCCTCCCCCGCCAGCGCCCCCGCCAGCGCTCCGGGATATGAATGCTAGTCTGCCCACCAGCGCCAGCCCCCCCCCCCCAGGTGCTCACTGCCTGGGGGGACTGTGCTTGAGTTCGCTTTAACTAGCTCCTTTGCACACTGGGCCCTCAGAGGGAGAAATCAGTCTGTAATTAGAATATAAACTCATATGCCACATCAGGGAAATGTCCAGTCAGAAAGGATTCATTCTGATGGAATCTTCTAAGTGTATTTATATAGCCTAGCCTTTCATTTGAGCTTAAACGTTGCATGTTTGCTCACATACCTGGCTAGATTCCTGGAGCACATCAGCTCTCAGGTATGTCTTCATTATGTAATTAGGTAGTTATAGCTCGTTAATTAAGCTTGACCAAACAAAACATATGTTTTGTGTGTTATAGGTTTCTGTACTTATGTCCTTATTCTGTGGGTGCAGTGTGTAGACCAATCATGTAAAATCTGCAAGGTTTAGTATCTGGGATGCTTGACTTAGTAGGTTTCTTTCCCCTGTGGTTTCTTCCTGATGTTTATACCATGTGAATGCAGTAGGGTAGGCATGACCTGCTACAGGATCTGACCAAGCTCTGTTCTGCTGTGTCGCATAGGGTCATGGTGTGGGGACATGGCTGGCCCTCAGGAAGTCTCATTTTGAATGCAGTGAAAGTGGATTTTGAAGTGCCTGTCTGTATATTTCACTGAATAAATGGTGCGAGTCCTCCTGTCTAGGGTGATAGTCTGGGAAGAGGAACTTCATCCTCTTGTCCTTACTAGGAAAAGGGAGTATCTGTGAGAGAAACTAAGTTCTGGTTCTTTTCAATTCACTGTTCTTAGCTCCCATTTTATATGGTTGGGAACAAAGTGTGAACAAACATAGTTTGACATAGTGTTTCACCTCAGTGAACTTCAAAAAAATTTCAAAAAAATTAGTTTCTTGGAAGGCTTTTAAGGATGTATACTCTGATTTATTTTAATATTTTTAGAATGAGTACATATACTGCATATGATTAGTATGAGGCAGACATGTATACTCCTTTAAGTAACAATAAGCTTTACCAGTCATAGGAAATGTTCGTATCTGTGGTGGGAGCTTATAGCCTATCTGAAATGACCACTGTGAGAACTGTAAAATTTCTAAGTGATCAGAATAGTTGTTTGCCTTGGAACAGGGTCTTTCAACCTCACCACTGTTGACTTTTGGAGCTGGACCATTCTTTGCAGTGGAGGGCTGTCCTGTGCTGTGTAGGATGGGTTAGCAACATCCCTGGCTTCTACCCATTAAAGGCTGGTAGCATACCTCCTCCCCCTGTTGTGACAACCAAAAATATTTCCAGACATTGCAAGATATCCCCTGGGGTACAAAGTCACCCCCTGTTGAGAACCACTGGTTCAGAGCATTGGTTCCCGTAGGCACAGGACAGGCTGATCACATAAATAATCACTCTGTTGGGGGCCTTCATACACATTCAGGTTCCTGAGTTTCTCCTCAGACTTCCTGAACAGAGGATAGCGGCTGAGGCCCTAGATCAGCAATCTGCCTGGAGATTGAATAACTGGGTTGAAGAATTTGTTGAAGTGGGAGTGGCTGTTGGTTGGCTTTCTTTTAAATGTGCGTTGCACTACACATGAAGAGATGGCCAATTAAAGAGGGTTTTAGAGGTAGAGTTTATCCTTTCACAGTTACGATTTGATCTGTAACAGTGATTTCCCCCCCTTGATATTGTGAGGTATAATTGCATGTATTTCAGAATTTGAAAATAACCTTATTATACTAAAGTTCATAATTATTTTAATCCAGGTTCTAAGAGAATACTTCACGTTGGACTCAAAAGCAAGATTTACTACTAATTGCGAAGTGGAAGAAGGTGAGTTGGTGGGTGAGTCACAGAGTCCTGTGGGGGGAAGGGAGTGCCACTCAGATGCTTGTGCCTAGAAGACCTGCTTTTCGTAGGGATATCTGGATTTGCCACATGCGGACCCTGTGTTTTTTTCCTCCCTGGTTTTTTCTCCATTGTTCTACTGCAGAGAGGCAGAAACAGAATTGGAGAGGAAGGGAAACTGGCAGTTTTTACTCTGTGACTTCTGAATTCAGCATTGTCTTTACAGTTAAAATAGTTCAGGTTTTTTTCCCTTGGCTACTTATTAATAATAATAAGGTTTTTATCACCTACTTATGTTCCCATTCCATAGTAAATACGTTTCAAAAAATCTTCTACATCTTTCTTAGAATCTGGTGGGAGTTTATACCTCAACTCGTGTTAACTGTGGTGCGTTAGTGTGTAACTGGGAATAGCAGACTTCTGAAAAATGGAGAGATGGTTGGGTGATGTACTTCCTGATATGGGTATTACCATGGTCTCAGAGTGGTTCCCCTTGGTTATTATCCTCAGGTAGGAACCCAGGCCCACCTTAGGCCTGCTCTAATGTTTCAGTGGACACTTCTCAGACATTTTCATCAGCTGTGAAAGGGTATAGTCTTATTGAGAAAAATAACAACTTCATTCAGATTGAGAGAGACATTTCCACAAGCCTCAAGTATTAGAATATGTTAAACTCTTTTTTAAAAAAAATATTTTATTTATCTATTTGACAGAAATCACAAGCAGGCAGAGAGGCAGGCAGAGGGAGAGAGGGAGAAGCAGGCTCCCCGCTGAGCAGAGAGCCTGATGCGGGACTTGATCCCAGGACCCTGAGATCATGACCTGAGCCAAAGGCAGAGGCTTAACCCACTGAGCCACCCAGGCGCCCAGAATATGTTAAACTCTTAAATTCAGATAAAACAAATGGTTTGGGGATGTGTGGGTTTCTTCGGTTTTGCTGCAGCAAAAACCCGGGGGTTTTTCTTACCTGCTGCTTCGTCAGAAGCAGAAGCAAACTGCCTAAGGAGTTGACTCTTCTGGAGTACTGCAGCCTCCAAAGGACGGCCAAGGTTATCTGAGCATCTCCCCATGGTAAACCGTTGTGCAGAGCTGAGGGCTTCTTTTCCGAAGCCCACTGGGTAATTGGAGCAGTGCTTTCAAAGTGGCTGGCTGTCTCCGACCTTCCTTGAATTTCCGTAAGAGGAATCGAAGAATTATTTTCTCTGACAATGTTTTTAAAGCGCATTAGGACACTTCCCTGGTAGCATTTATTTGATCAAACCCAGCTTCGTTCTTTAATAAAGTGAAATCCAGGAGGATTTTTAGATCTCTGTAATTTGTAGCCATTTGCAAAGCCCAAGTCTTTTATTAGCAACACAATGGAAAAACTGTGTTTGAGAGTGTAGCATCTTTGGAACCAGCAAGAATTGCGTAGTGGCACAACAAGCATCCTGCAGGCATGTCCCATGGCCGTAGCTCCTGTCCTTTCTGAAGGAAGAGAAATTGCAACTGGCAGGAGTGCCCTCTGGTCTTCACCTCAGCTTGGAAGGTGTTTTTCAAGATTCACTTTTTTCCCTCTAGAGTGCCTGTATACAATAGAGACACACACCTTCTGTGCCTCCCCTGTGTGTCCAGTGGTATTTTAAACACTCTTAAGTAAGGATCAGCTCCTGATTGAACTTGAGTACGACAGTTGTTAGCAGGAGCCTTAAGTTCTCGGGTTACTGTGAGGCCAAGCTTGTTTGGCTTTTGTCTTGTAGCAGTTACCCCTTGCCTTTTGAGTTTTGTTCAGCTTCACAACCTGAACCCTGGGGCACTTAAAACACTTCTTTTAATGGCGATACTATCTGATGGTGCCCGGGTGCTCTGTAAGGTCAGGTGGGGGTTCTTCTCCTAAGCACTCCTACTGGCTTGGGTCTGCCCAGACAGACCAGGGAGGCGTCACTGAGCAGTTTTCTGGACCTGTTAGGGGCATGACTCTTTCTTGGCCTTCTAAATGTACACTTCCCTTCTAAAGACTCTCCACTTCACGGAACTCTGAATCTGTCCCCTTCATCAGAAGAAAACAAAAATCTGGAAAACCAAACCAGATAAACCCACAAAACCTTTGATTTTTCTAGACAGTCCTATGTGGATCTTATTAAATCCATCATTCTTAGGATGCCTGGGTGGCTCAGTTGGTTAAGCAGCTGCCTTCGGCTCAGGTCACGATCCCAGCGTCCTGGGATCGAGTCCCACATCGGGCTCCTTGCTCGGCAGGGAGCCTGCTTCTCCCTCTGCCTCTGCCTGCCACTCTGTCTGCCTGAGCTCGTGCTTTCTCTCTTTCTCTCTCTCTCTCTCTAAAAAAAAATATAAATAAATAAGTAAAATATTAAATCCATCATTCTTAACATTTTTATTTATTTTTTGAGTGACAGTGTTCTAGAATACAAAGTTGAATTGAGAAAGTATACTTCTTTTCCTTCCCTTAAAAAGAATTATATGGCTGTATTCTTTCTAAATCCCTAGCGAGAAACCTAGAGTGCTATTAATTGATGTTAATCTCTGATTAAATTATTTGCTTTCACACATTGAAACATTTGAATAATTGTCTCAAGTATTGTATTTTTGCTTTGAATTTTCCCTTTCTTGTATAGACAGCTATGTGCTCATAGGTAAATGGGATGTCGTTTAAATTTTTCTCTTATTTCATTTTAGTTATTGCATCCCAGGCTTCTGCTTTTAGTGGGAGAGTAGCTGAGAAAATTTTAAAAAGCTCTGCACTTCTTTCTTTTCTTGAAAATAAAATAAAAAGGACTAACTGGTCACATTTGCATAGACTAATAGTTTGCAGAAATGATGTGCTTCAGAAAGATGTGCTTCTTACTGTTTCATGGAAGTCCCAAACCTTTAGTAAGTGTAAAAAAAAAAAAAGGAAAAAATGCATATTGGTGCATTCTCCTCGACTTCTCTTGGTGTTATGTGTGGTGGTAGCAAGAAACCTAATAACCGTTAACGTGTTTCACTGGCCATCCAGTTCGTAGAATGACTAACAGAATAGTTCGTAGAATGTAGCAGAGTCAGAGGTTGGTTGAAAAATGGAACCTCCTCCCTGGCTGCTCAGCCTCCTGTCCACTGACGCACCAACCCTCCTTTTCCTCCTGCCCACCATCCTAACATACTGTGTCTTCCTTAAAACCGAAGCCAACAGTTTCCTCGTTAAAGGTAGTCCAGTGACAGACAACAGGTTAATTAATAAAGGTCTTTGAATATACGAACTCTAAGAAGAGAAGAACTCAAATGCTTCCCTCGGGCACACTTGTGACAGTCTTTGGGTCAGCCTACATTGAAGTTTCCCTGTGGCACCGAAAGTACAAAAGGGAGACAACTTCTTAGAATGAATACTAGATGAAATTTTATTAACTAAATGCTGACTACAATATAATAGGAAAATATTAAAATTTTATAGTAGCAAAGGAATGATTGCAGAGTTTTCCTTTCCTCTTTGGCCAGGACTAATGGGAATGGAGTTTGGCATGCCTGTGGTCACTTCAGAATTATTTCACTATGCTTATTATACAGAGCCTTCTTCTTTGTTCTTGAAGAAGAAAATTATGTGAAATCCTTTGGCCTAGGAAACATTTTTACCAGCCTATAGAACTGTGGTACGACCCCATCACATTTACTGATAATATTATGCGCCTTCTGTCTGGGGTAGGAACGACTCATTCTCACTGAAGTGTAACCCTTACATTCTTCACAACACAAGAGCACAGCTGTCCACATCAAATAAAGAGGTGCCTTTTTGAAACATTCTAGTGACAAATAGAACAAATGCTAATAGGAGTTGATCTAAGTTGTCTTTGGAAGAGTGCCTTATTTTGTAGTACCTGGTCCTTATTTTGGGCCCTGAGTTTGTATGGATATGACTTTTTTTTTTTTTTTTTGGTACGGATACTGTGTTACCTAGTCAATTTCTTAAACTATTTGTTTTCTTCTTGACTGTCTAACAAATTAAAAATTTGCTAATAGGAGCGGATTTGAGCAAATATCTAAAGTAAAAGAACCGGAAAAGAGAGAAGCAAGAGCATGAGCATTGAATGGATGTGGGTGGAAGTCAGGGTGGGAATGGTGCAGACAGCCGCCACTACCTGCCTTCAAAGGTTGGGTCGGTGAAGAAATTTTGAAGACATGGCTTCTGGGATCCGATCGCAGTGTGGAACGAGACATGAAACTTGTGGGGAGCCTGTATCCGCCAGTTCTTCCCAATATAGCTTTCCCAAAGAGTTTGGGAAACTGTTTGTGGTGGGGGTTTTATTTTGCAACCTAGCCTTTATTTTAATGTTTGTAATACCTAGGTATATTTTGTATATAAAAGGAAGTTGTAAATATCTGTAAGTATTTGAGGGGCTTTCATCAAAACTGTGTTTTCAAACTTAAGGCCATGGTGGGTGAAATCTTCCATTTAGGGAAGTGCAGTATGCCCTGTTTTGGGGGCTTTGCTGTACCTGGGAGGATGCCTTTATTATATCTTTTTCTCTTTTTTAAGATTGTATTTATTTATTGGACAGACAAAGATCACAAGTAGGCAGAGAGAGAGGGAGAAGCAGGCTCCCCGCTAATCAGAGAGCCCGATGTGGGGCTTGATCTCAGGACTCTGAGATCATGACCTGAGCCGAAGGCAGAGGCCCTAATCCACTGAGCCACCCAGGCGCCCCACCTCTGGGTATGTCAGCCTTAAAGCCCTTGTAGTTACAAGAAACAAGATATTCTACTTCTGTAGCCACTTGTCTCCCCTCTGGATTTATTATTGGAGAAGTTAAGTAAACAACTATTTAATACCTGGTTGATGTTGACCAGGATGGAAATACAAAAAAACCAAGTCCCTCTTGTGATCAAGTTTTTCTAGAGGAGGAGATAAGGCACAATTAAAAATTGCCATAACAAACGACCAAATACCTTTTGTGGAAATGAAAGTAAAATGCATTGAGATGTCTGTAAAGGGATAATTAAATCTATGGAGATGGCATCATTGGAACTGGACAATGAAAGATCCATCCATCCATCCGTCCGGTGTCTACCCACCCAACCATCCGCTAAAAGGGTAACATTGTTTCTTCAGGTAACTGAGGTAATTCATATTTATTGTATAAAATCTGGATGTTCCTAAAAGGTACACAGATCCAAATAAAAATCACCCAGTTCAAAGCAGGTCACTCCATACCCACTAATCAGAGGTACCTATCCCTGTTGGCATTTTCGCTTTTATTTGTGAAAAATTTTAAGCATACACAGAAGTGGAGAGAAGAGCACAATGATCCCCCTGTACCCATCATCTAGCTTTAACAGTTACAGACATTTTGCTGTTTTTGTTACATTGATCTTATTCTTGTTTCTGTGGGTTTTTGTTTGTTTGTTTTAAAGCATGACCTAGATATTCTATCATTTTACCTGTAAATATTTCAGTAAATGTTTTTTAACAGATAGTGACTTTTAAAAAGTCACAGTATCATTACCCTTAACAAAACCAACAATTATTCTTTCATTTACTTCAAGCCAGTCCTATAATCCCCAGTTCCTGTCCAATGTCTTCCATTGTCTCAAAATTGTGATTTTACAGTTAATTTGTTAGACTCAGGATCCAAGCAGGATAACACATTGCATTTGTCTCTTTCAAGTCTTTCTTAATCTGTAACATTTTCCCTTCCCCCTCTCTGTTCATGTAATTTACTGTAGAGGAAACTAGGTCATTTGTTTTTTAGGACTGCTATCATCTTAATAGTTTTCTTTCATTTTTGTTATTCTTTGTGACCATGTACGTGTTTTAAAGCAAAATTGGGACCCTGTGCATGCTGCTCTAGAAGCTATTTTTATATTTAGTGCTATAAGGAGGATGTCTTCCTGTTATTTACTTTTCTACAATTTATTTTCTATTAAATTGTGGCATTATCGTTACTAAAAATGAGAAAGATGCATTTGGTTATATTTAAAGTATATCTTAAATTAATGATAGTTATTTCAACAAAAAATTGCCTATTCCTTCCCTTCCTCCTTCCCTTTCTCCTTTCCCTCTCTTCCCTCCTTCCTCTGTTCCTTCCATCCTTCCTCCTTTCTTGTTCCTTCCCTCCTCTCTCCCTTCTTCCTCTCTTCTTTTCTTTTCCACTCCAGCAACTAGCTGTTATGGGTAGCTAGAACATTGGTGATGTGGTTCTCGGAATTGAGAGTGTGTTTCATTTTCCGTGAGCCAGGTAGATAGAGGGTTGTGTGGAAGCCAGGCTGGTGGTGTGCTGACACGGTTGACAGTAGACTTCCCTGGTGCCCAGCCAGGCCTTGATTTTCTGAGGAGCCCACTACAAGAAGGGGACCCTTATCATTGTTATCATAAGTTGACCTTTATTAAAAAGTTAAGTTTGCTTTTTCATAAAGTATAGGCCACTGGTGGGAAAGGACTCTTAAGTAATTACAAGGGAGCATGCCTGTTTTAGTTGAGATGTTAATGTAATCTTTTTATTTTTAAACATTTATTTATTTTAGAGTGAGGGAGAGGAGACGGAGAGAATCTCAAGCAGACTCCATGCTTAGCCCATTGTGGGGCTCGATCTCACGACTCTGAGATCATGACCTGAGCCAAAATCAAGGATCAGACACTTAACCAACTGAGAAACCCAGGCACCCCCTTTTTCACCTTTTTCATTAATCCAAAGTTGCCTGATAACCCTGTAAAGTCCTTGTGAGATGTTTTTAAAATTAATTTTAATAAGAATAATAAATGAGTCTGCTTATAAGATTTTCTCCATACCGGCCCCTTCCTGTTTCCCTTCCCTACTAGCTCTCCAGACCTAAACACTTTGTTGATGTGGTGTTTATATTTTCACTTCTAATGTGAAGGTTTGGTATTTTTGTGTTTTAAAACTTCTTATAATTGGTATTGTATTGAGTATCAGTAACTTTTTGTCATTCAGGTACATGCTTTGGAGGTCTGTGTTACTTCGTGAGAAACCTGGTTTGTCCTTTTCAACAGCTGTCTGTTGTGATGTAGACTCATCGTGGGAATAGAGCATGGTTTTTCTGCCATTCGCCTGTTGCTGAATTCCTAGGTTTTCCATAGTCCCTGGCTACGAGTACGGCTGTGAATATTCTCATCCTTGGCACTGTGCACGTGGGCATGTGTTTCTCTCGGTGGCTGTCAGGCCAGGGGATGTTGTAACAGATGCTCTCCAACTGTTTTACTAGAGGGACCCCCATTAGCAGAGGGAATTGATCTAGAGAAATGGGACAGGATAGGAGCTAAATCTAAGAGCTGACTTGTCGTTTACAAATAAGTAGACCTTATTAACTTTTAATATTTGCCTTTGAAATTGATTATTATTATTATTAATCATTATCATTATTTTTGGTGCTGGCCATGGAGCCTAATATGGGCTTGAACTCATGACTTTGAGATCAAGACCTGAGCTGAGGTCAGGAGTTGGACACTTAACCAACTGAGGCACCAGGTGCCATGAAGTTTTCTCTTTAAAAGACTAGTTTTATTTATTGGGCTGTATTTTTCTACCAGATGGGCATTTATTTATATGTAGAGAATTCTGCAATTAAATGATTAACAAGTAAATTATTATAATGGCCACCGTGTTCTTGTGTAAAAATAACACCTAGTTATAGAATCTGTGCCCTGGGCCAGAGCCGGGTGTGGGGATTGTATTAAGTGTCTCCGAGGTCTGGAAGGCCTCCTCCGCGGACGGCTAAGCCCTGTTGTAATGGCTGAGGAATGTGTTGTGTCTTCAGCATCACCCACCACAGGACGGCCACCACAGGCAGAAGGAATACATAAGGAAATGAGGGCCTCTGCCGAGGCAGGGAGAGGCATACCACCGTGCCCTTTGGTTTCCCGTAAAGAACACTCCTCGTGGTGAAGAGTGGGACTTGCCTTTTTCCTTGCCCTTGCATGGTTGTTTGGCATGTCAGGGAAGATAGGCACGGCGCCTCACTCCTTCAGTCTCTTAAGGAAAGTATGTAATCATTGTTTTATCTGTTGATGATGTTCAGGAACTCTGGGTTTTGAAGTTGTCAGTCTTAAAAGGCGACTTCTTTCTGCACAATAGTTACTACACAGTATTCCTTTTAATTTCCAAAACGCTTTAACCAAGGCCTCGTGGGGATTCTGAGCCTTGCCATTCGATTTGCATCTGTCAGCCAGGCCTGCTGGGTTCCAGGTGCCTGCACCGGGTGCCTCATAGTTCTCAGGCTCCCAGCTGCCTGGGCCAGGGAAGCCCTGTGGCCCCATCTTCTGTAACAGATGAGGAGACAGAGGATGCTTTTATGGCTGACATACCCTGTGCCGTGCGTCAGGTAACCGTGTGGCTCTACCTCTCCAGCAACCACAAGGGTAACTTTTATGCCCGTCTTTTTTTTTTTTTTTGCCCAAAATTTCTTTTTCTCCTTGACCCCTGTCAGTTGCCTTTCCCTCCTTTGGAAACACATTGGGATTCCTTTCCTCAGGAAGGTATTGTGGGCTCATCCTACAACTGGCTGTTATTTCATATCCTCATCCACTGAAGTAGATTTTCTTGGAAAACTTGGAATTAGTTTCTTGGAAAACTCTTCTCTATATCTATTGTTATTTATAGAAGACCTTACACCATAAAATGCTGGTTATTTAGGGAAAAGGAACTGAAGGAACCTTAGAAGAAAACCATTATTTATTAGTGGCACAATGCTATTTCTGTGTATTGAAAGGGAAAATTTCAACTGACAGAGGTAAACTCTCAGCGTTAGCTCCTGATCACCTTAAGCCAGTAGGTCCAGGTTGAGGCTTCTGTTAAATAAATTAGAATAAAAGCTCTCCACTGATAATTCATGTTATCTTTGCATATTCCTGTATGCCTGCAACTTTCCCCAGTGTTCTTTTTTTTCCCATGCCGTGAAAAGTGGTGAACAAAATAAAAATGCCAAGTAGCAGTATATGTTCTTAAAGATAATTCACAAAGAAGTTATTTGCAAATGACATATCAGATAAAGGGCTGGTATCCAAAATCTATAAAGAACTTATCAAACTCAGTACCCAAAGAACAAACAATCCAATCAAGAAATGGGCAGAAGACATGAACAGACATTTCTGCTGTCTGATGTCTGAAGACATCCACATCGCCAGCAGACACATGAACAAGTGCTTACCATCACTCGGCATCAGGGAAATACAAATCAAAACCACAATGAGATACCACCTCACAGCAGTCAGAATGGCTAAAATTAACAAGTCAGGAAACAACAGATGTTGGTGAGCATGCGGAGAAAAGGGAATCCTTCTACACTGTTTGTTGGTGGGAATGCAAGCTGGTACAGCCGCTCTGGAAAACAGCATGGAGTTTCCTCAAAAAGTTGAAAATAGAGCTATGCTACGACCCAGCAATCACACTACTGGGTATTTACCCCAAAGATACAAATGTAGTGATCCAAAGGGGCACGTACACCCTAATGTTTATAGCAGCAATTTCCACAATAGCCAAACTATGGAAAGAACCTAGATGTCCATCCACAGATGAATGGGTAAAGAAGATGTGGTGTATATATACAATGGAATACTATGCAGCCACCAGAGGAAATGAAATCTTGCCATTCCTAATGATGTGGATGGAACTAAAGGGTATTATGCTTAGCGAAATAAGTCAATCAGAGAAAGAGAATTACCATATGATCTCACTGATATGAGGAATTTGAGAAACAAGACAGAGGATCATAGGGGAAGGGAGGGAAAAATGAAACAAGATGAGATCAGAGAAGGAGATAAACCTTAAGAGACTCTTAATCTCAGGAAACAAACTGAGGGTTGCTGGAGGGGAGGGGAATGGGAGGGATGGGGTAGCTGGGTCATGGACATTGAGGAGGGTATGTGCTATGGTGAGGAAAAAAAAAAAGATAACTTACAGAGGGGTGTCTGGGTGACTCAGCCAGTCAAACTCTTAATCGGCTACCTTCAGTTCAGAGGTCGTGATTTCAGGGTCCTGGGATCCAGCCCTGCCTGGGGCTTTCCACTCAGCAGGGAGTCTGCTTCTCTCTCTCCCTCTGATAGCTCTCACTCTCTCTCCAATAAATAAATAAAATCTTTAAAAAACACCCCATAACTCACAGAAGTTATATGTAGACTAACTAGTACATAAGAGATCTATGAAAGCCAAGTTCGAAGCCTACGTAATCCTAAATGAGTGAATGCACAATTGATTGGATGTTTCACTGTACAGAATGTGCAGTTTAACTTCAACACGAATTCAGTAAATCCTTTCCCCATTCATTTGCAGACACTTATGTATGCCTTCAGTTTGTAATCAGTGTGATTTTGTTTTTGTTGTGTTGGGCCACACCAGAAATAGGAAGGAAGTGTTACATGTGGCTCCTTCCCCCTGGGACATGAGGACAAATGCCTGTGTTGGTTTCTGTTTGTATCAGAGGACTCCAAGGTCTTTGTTTACATTCGGGATGTGAAGGAAAAGAGAGATCATCAACTCTTAGATGTGGAAGGAGCCTTAGCTGCCATCTGTGTGCTTTATAGATGGAAAATGGGTGTTCACAGAGGTCAGAAGTGTTGCCCAAGTTGTATTACTTTATGGTGCTGGTCCTAGGCTCAGAGCTGAGTTTGTGGAGAAAGGCATAGGGCAGCACGACTGGTGCTTTGGGGGAGAAACTTTGTCCATTCAGGTACCTCAGTACTCGATATGTTATTTATCTTTTGCATTTTGAATAGTTAGAAAATTAGGTATTGATGGGGCTTGAGGCTAGAATTTTTTCTGTGGACATTCTTAAGCATGCTACATTCCAGGGTTTTTCCTGAGAAGACATCAGAGAAGACCATAACTTTGTCTGAATTGGAGTTTTATCATTTTTCTTAAATTACAAAGTAAGAAATTTTTCCTTGAAAAGTGTTTTGATAGGCTTTGTGTAAAACATTTCAGAAAATGCAAGGCAGCAGCACACTTTCACCTTCTCAAGTGTTGACTTCAGTTATGCCTAACTTCTACTACGAGGGCTGTGGTTTCTTTATTCTCTTCCCTACCGCTCTCAGCACAGACCTGTATTTGCCTCTCTGTTTCCCTGGCCGAATCCTCACTGAGAATTACCTTTCTTTTCTCTTCGGTGTCGTTGTGAACTAAGGACCAAAGGAAATCCCTAGAAGGATTTTTGGATATTTGAAATACAAAATTTCTTACTAATCAAAATTTGGATCATTGGACCAGAACATATGAATTTTGACTCTCATTTGTTGAACTCTTACCATGTGACAGAGATTCTCCAGATTCCTTGAGTACAGAGATGAGTTGACATGGCCCCTACCTTTAAGGACCAAAATCTGGTAGGTGAGCCAGGTGGATATTTAGGGGCAACAACGGAAGTATTGGAAGTATTGAAGTCATGCATCTACCCTTGATGGGTCTCATCAGCATTATGTAGAAGGATATGAATATCATGGAAGATAATTTAATCACAGAATTATTGTTTTTTTAAATTAAACTTTATGTTTTAAGTAGTCAATATATGCCCATAGAGTAAAATCCAAAAGGTTATACAGTGAACCTGAATGGTAGAGATTTTATTCATATTTTGTGAGTTTTTCTACCAGTGCCCTTTGTCTTTTCCAGGATCCAACCCAGAAGTGTCATATTGCATTTAATATATATGCTTTCTAAAGTTTATTTGTACACAAATTGTGGCAGACTGTACAATGGTTTCATTCTGTTCCATTCCAGTTTATGGCTGTACTTTGTTATCAAGCCTCTTAATGATGAAGTTTAAGTTGTTTCTGATCTTTCAATATTATTAACAATGCCTCTGTGGCTGTCCTTGAACTTGAGAGTGTATAGGTTTATATAGAGGGATTTCCGGGTTAAAGAATATGTATCTTCATATCTGTGATAAGTATTGCCAAACTGCCCTCCATAGGCTTTGTTCAACTTTGCACTCCCATAAGCAATGTATGCCTTTCTCCTTCTTTCTGTCAGTGGTGTGTGATTAAGCCTTTTAACCCTTGCCAATTTGATAGCTGAAAAAGGGAATCGTTTTGTCGTTTTCCTTTGCATTTCTCATTATAAATGAGGTTGTATGTACTGTCATGTGTTTAAGAACAGTTTTTCTTTCTGTGAATTAATTGACTTTTATGATTCTTTGTCCATTTATCCGAGATAAGCTCTTTAATTAAAAAGAGAAGTTATCCCACTGGGTGTATATTTTGTCATTTATGGTAACTTGTGATGATTGGATAATCAGATTTAGTTATATTTTACTTTATGGGATTTGGGTTTCATGTCCTCCTTAGAAAGGTCTTATGCTCTTCAGAAGTATGAAGAGTACCTCCTACTTTCTTTTAATATTTTGTTTCTTTTTTTTTTTTTTTTAATGTTTAAATTTTTTAACCAAGGATGCCTGGGTGGCTCAGTCATAGCCCCAGGGTCCTGGGATTAAGCCCAGGGCATCAAGCATCTCAAGCATTGGGCTCTGGGCTCCGCTCAGTGGGAAGCCTGATTCTCCCCCTCTCCCATACCCTCCCCCTGCTTGTGTTCCCTCTCTTGCTGTCTCTCTGTCAAATAAATAAATAAAATCTATAAAAAAATAAATTTTTTGACCAATTTGAGGGTTTTTCTTTTTGTTTTGTTTTTTGTTTTTGTTTTTTTTTTGGTGTGAGTTGGTATCCCATTCTTTTTTCCATGTGGCTGCATAGTTGTGCCAAAACCATTATAGAGTAATTTTTATTTTTGCATGGATTTTAAATGTCACAGTTTATCTTCTAGCAAACTCTCCAAAGTATTTTTAGAATTTTTATTTTATCTTCTGATTTGATGGTCTATTCATCTACCAATTTCATGCTTCTAAATTATTATGAGTTTATAACACATTTAGGCAAGTATTAAGCCTTGGTCTCCTTTATTACTCTCCTTTTTATAATTACTCTCATTATTTTTGTTCATTTATTTTTCCATATGAACTTGACATTTCAATTCTGAATTTCCAAAAGAATATCCTGTAAATCTTAGTGGGATTGTGATACATTGCCATTTAATTTTGATTTTTTTGCTTAAGTATTGACCTTCTGTGAATTTTTTTATATGGCTCAAATATTTCTCATCTTCTGTTTTTTTGAAGATACTTAATTTTAAAGATATTTATCACTGATGATATAACGGGCAGTCATTCATAGTCTCACCTTTCTCTTCCAGGACAGTTTATTGTTTCCATAGCTCACCTTCCATTTCTCCTCTGCTTTTGGTGATGCCAAGTCATGTTTTTGGGTTTTTATTATTTTATATTCTGTTACTGGCACAGTACCATGCATCCAGTGGGTGCATGTTTAAAAAACTCAGGCATACTGCCGTAGGACCATCACTGGAGAGTGGCCTGGGAGTGTCCGCTGAGATTGAGTTGGTGTGCCCGCAGGCGCACTACCCAGCATCTGCCCTAATGACAGCATGTGCGTCCCCGTGCTGAGGCGTGGACTCCAAGGGCAGTGGCAGGTGCCCCCTTCTGTAGCACCCCCCAGCCTCCCCAGCATCCTCATTATCTCTTTTTCTTTCAGCCATTACATTCTGTTGAAGATATGAAATCTTGCAGAACGGGTTCATAGCCCACGCTGAGCACTTTTAATGTGATTCTCTACCTTCCTTTTTAGTTAAAAAAAAAAAAAAATCTCTTCAGCATAGTCATCCTTTAGAGAAACATGTCAGAATCAGCTGAATATTTCTTTCCTCTCAAACTGCTTAGATTATCACCTAATATCTTCCCTCAATTTTGATCATAAAATCTTTCCTTGTTGAAAATCACTGTGTATGATTTTCATACCATATAAGCCCAATCACCGTCATGAGCCACTGTTCCTGATTGCAGTGCCCTTGGTGAGTGTGTTGGGGACAGAAATACTCTGGGTTCCCTGGGTGTGGCTCTCCTCCTGTTTCCACTCCCACTCGTTCAGCATAAGGAATCCTCTTCTCAAAGACAGGGTGGTCTGCATCCGCTTCATGACTGCTTTATCTCCCCTTCATTCCTTTTGGGAGTGCAGCCTTTTCGTCCATGTCCTTGATCTCAGATCTGTACCCCCATAGCTTGGAAATCTTTATTTCTATACCAGAGGATTCCTTCAATCAGCAAACATTTATGCACAGTGGGGTGGGGGGAACGTGACTTCTTCAGTACCCAGAAGACCTGAACCAAGAGTGCATCAGAAAACAGGAAATTGTTTCGTGCAGAGTCCTGGTCAAATAGCCCCTTCATTGTCTCAGCAGCACGTTGAAGGAAGAAAGGAGAGCACCATCTGGTAGCCTGGGAATTAAGGGCAGCAGGGAGATAGAATGGGAGTGTTTAAGGCACGCTGGACGGGTGCCTGGGGCTTGGGTCACACTCCCACGTGCTTCTGTCTGCAGCATGCCTGCCTCCCTTTTGGATCAGTTGGAAAGCCGTGGGCTGGTTACTATGGGAATTGATGGGTGCTGCTGGCAGTGAGAGAAGGAAAGTTCTTGGAATTGTTACAAAAATCTAGGAGAGCAGGGTTTTCCCCCCTCTGGCTTCCCTGCTCACTGTTCTTAGATTGGATGAACACACTTGATTTTAGCTTGGGGAGAGCATTTCCAATTGCTCACCTCTGGCATCCTAAGAAGAGGTTGGGGGGTTCCTCTCCCAGGCAGGCTTCACAGAAGACCAGGCAGCACGAAGGATGGCTAATATGCCCAACGACGAATTTTTGTTTTCACAGTTGGCTCCACACACTTCAGTGAGCTCAGAATGAAATTCAAGCTTCTGTTTCTTTTTACACTGTCAGGGAATGTGCCACAGACAAGGAGATGGGAAGTCAATATTTAATTCCGGAATCACGACCTTCCCCCCTTCTTCATTACCATTACCTCTCCCTAAAAGGGTGAGGGGCGCATTCAGGGTTTGTTACCAGTTTGCTGGTTCTGAAATGTCAGAGAGAGAAAACAGATGTTTTAATGAAGTGATACCCACATTGGAAAATAGGGAGTTCAAAATACATTTTGTAAGTCAACTTTCATTAATTTGATTAATCAGTAATTTAAAAAGCTCTACCATTGTTTGTGCTAGTTTATTTTTATCACTACTCATGAATATGGAATATAAAGCATTGATTTATTTTTCTAAGAAAAATATTGGGCTTGAGGAGGGAAGGATATTAAAGTATAGTGAACATTATAAAGTTCAAGAGGACAGGGTTTTCCTCCCTGACATTTTCGTTTCAGTTCGCTGTTTTCTGTTGTTTTTGATTCTTTCACCATGAATGAAAACCTTACTCAGGGAAAAGGTTTTCTTTTGATATTGAGAGATTTTGTTGAATTCCTCCTATAGGTGTAAGAGTGCTGTCCAGATCTGTTCAGACCTTGACTTTGGGGTCTTAGAGTGATAAGTCACTTGGCAGGGCAATCATGCAATGTTAAATTACCTCGTGATTTGGATGATGTAGTTCTAGAAGCCTGAGCACTCCTTTTTAATTCATTTCATTCCCCTTTCTGTGGTAGGGGGAGGGGCTGGGAAGGAAGGCCAGTTCTCCTTGAGCTTCAGGTCAGGGAAATAAAATAATAAAAAAAAAAATGTATAGGGGAGGGTGTGGTGCATCGTCTTAGAGATGAATTGATGAACTGTGGTGGTGGCTCCAAAGTTAAGCGCCCTTGTTTGGAAAGCCCCAGAGGCCTTCCTGGAGGTGGCCACTGTCTGATAAGTCACACGTATTACTATTTGAATTGGATCTGAAAGAATAAGCAGCATCTCAACAGGTGTTTTCCTTTGTTTCTTAGCCTCAGAATCTCTCAGTGGCCCCATTTTTATGGGTGTGCTTTGCTTTATACCTATGAGGCGCTTCATACCTCAAAATACTTCTTTCTAGGATATGTATTTATCAGAGTGCCAGACAGTCTAGACTTGGGCTGTAAATGTGCCACTGGATAGAGGAGACAGGTGTCTCCTGTGTGATACTGTGACAGAGGGGAGCACCAGGTGTGGTGGGAGCCCTGAGAGGAGGGCCGCTAACCCTGAGGATGGGGTGTGGGGGCGCCAGGGCCCTGGGCATGGGAGTCCGAGCTGTGCAGTGGCTTCCTGACACTTGTCACTCCACCATGAAGTAGTTGGAGCTCCTCCTGGTTAACCAGGAAGAAGGCTGAGGCTTGTGGTGGGTCAGTCCATCTGCTGTGGCAGCATTGAGATTCGAACCTGTGGCAGCAGTGTTGTCCAGAAACTGCTAAACCTTGCAGAGTCTTTACTGTAACCCCTGTGTTGTTCACATTGAGTCTAGCGAGGCAAGTCCCTGCTCACAGCCCAACTTGTATGTGGCGGAGTTGAGATTTCAATGACATTTTTGCCAAAGCGCATACCTTTCCAGGGAGAGAGCCCACCCTATGGAAATTCAGCAGAAGGGGCACTAACAGAGGTTTGGGGAAGAGGGACGCTTCAGTTGGGACAATGGGGTACATGTAATTTGTAATTAATGGAGAGGCACTTTATCAGTGGGCACTGAATGCAGATGGAATATATGAGCGAAGGCCTGGAAAGAAGTTAAGTGATGAGTGTGTTCAGGTAGGAGAGGGTAGTTCACAGTTTGCCTGGAGTGATGGCTGGTGGAGTAGGTTGGGGAAATGAGTTGAAAAATGTGTGAAACTCATTTGTGTAGGACTTGGAGTGCCTGGTTAAAGAATTTGGACTCTTTTCATTTAGTTATTGAGAAACCCTTGATGTTTTTGGGCAGGTGAAGGTGGCTGATAGGATTTCTTTTTCATATTGACTTTGAATTTTGTAACTTTTATTTTTATCATATCTCTATGTAAATTGTTTCTAAACTTTTTAAAAGATGGGGTAAGGAAAGTTAAGATTCAGTAGGAAAGGGACACCTGGGTGGCTCAGTCGATTAAGCCTCTACCTTCGGCTCAGGTCATGATCCCAGGGTCCTGGGATCGAGTCCTGCATCGGGCTCCTTGCTCATCAGGGAGCCTGCCTCCCACTCTGCCTGCTTGTGCTTTCTCTCTCTGACAAATAAATAAATAAAAATCTTTAAAAAAATTAAAAAAAAAGAGTAGGAAAAAAAATAGAAAGTTTACTCTTTAGAAGATCATGAAACCTAGTTGCTCTTTTGACTATAATTCTGATAACATGAATTTTCAGAATCTTGTCAGTTTGGTGAGTTCATGGCTGTGGGATGCGTGGAAACATGGTATTGGTGTAAATCTCTGTGACTAGTGGAATGTATGTGACTTATTTTATATATACAGCTACTAAATTTGACAGATGGAGGCTATTTATGGGTCCCTTTCAGATTCGGTCGGGGTCTTGCAGAGGGACTTTTTCCCATGGGTTATAGGCTGGGAAGCCTTTATTTTTTTAAAAGATTTTTTTTTTAAGATTTATTAATTTGTCAGAGAGAGAGAGAGAGCAAGAGAGCACAAGCAGGCAGAGTGGCAGGCAGAGGCAGAGAGAGAAGCAGGCTCCCCAATGAGAAAGGAGCTTGATGTGGGACTCGATCCCAGGACCCTGGGATCATGACCTGAGTCTAAGGGAGAAGCTTTAACCCACTGAGCCACCCAGGCGCTCCGACACTTGCAAATTCTTTTAAGATAAAATAGCCAAATAGAGCAGGAATAACTAAAAATATAAAATCCGGGGGCGCCTGCGTGGCTCAGTGGGTTAAGCCTCTGCCTTCGGTTTAGGGTCCTGGGATGAGCCCCGCATTGGGCTCTCTGCTCAGCAGGGAGCCTGTTCTCCACACCCCCCACACTTGGGATTCCTGTTTGTCAAATAAATAAATAAAATTTTTTAAAGAAATAAAAATATAGGGATGCCTGGGTGGCTCAGTTGGTTGAGCAGCTGCCTTCGGCTCAGGTCATGATCCTAGCATCCTGGGATCGAGTCCCGCATCGGGCTCCTTGCTTGGCAGGGAGCCTGCTTCTCCCTCTGCCTCTGCCTGCCACTCTGTCTGCCTGTGCTCACTCTCTCTCTAACAAATAAATAAATAAATAAAATCTTAAACAAAAAAAAAGAAATAAAAATATAAAATCTTGTGGGCTAATATAAAATCTACAGAATGTGTGTTATTGGCATGCTGTCACATTCTCTTTAGAAAGGGTCATTACTAAATTGATATATCTCCTTTCTAGCCAAGATTTCATTCTACTTGATTCGAAGCCCACGTTATAGATGGGACTACAAGGTTTGCCAAAGCATGGAACAGTAATAAGATTTTTTTCTCCCTGGCAAGTTGGAATTTATTTTTATAATTCTAGTAATTAATTATGAAAAAATGTTATTTTGTTAACATTTAATGGGAAGTTGAAATAAATGTGTATAAATATTCAGTGTGACTTGTTTTCTGATAGAGTGATAGCAAAATATGAGGAAGAGGTGATTATTTGAAGATTCGATCATCCTAATAGAGCCTATGTTTCTGTGGCTTCTAACATTCTCTTCTAGATAACATAGCATAATATTGCTTGCACACTGAAGGGAGTGTTGGAATATCCTGGGGACATCAATTCATCTGGGAGCCAGTTTATAGTAGTATGCAGGGACATACATTTTTTGTTTATAGCTCTTGAGTCTAAAAAATCCTGAGATTCGATTTTTAGACTAAAAGAAATTTCACAGTGGTCATTCTGTCTTTGAAAATATTTAGACTTTCATAATTCTATTTTATAATTTTGTAGCCCAATACCTAGTGTGAAGGAAGTAATTGATGCATTATGCATAAGGCCTTAGTGGTATTCTGGGTACTGTCTGCTGTTTTTAATACCATTTTTTTTAAAGATTTATTTATTTGAGAGAGAGAGAGAGGGAAAGAGAGGGAGAGTGCGAGCAGTACAAGGGGCAGAGGGAAAGGATCTTTAAGCAGACTCCTTCCTGAGTGTGGAGCTGGATGCGGTACTCCAGCTTATGACCCATGAGGTCATGACCTGAGTTGGAACCAAGAGTTGGATACTTAACCAGCTGAGCTACCCAGGCACCCCTGTTTTTAATATTCCTTGTAAGGACATTATCTTTTAGGCTAATAAGTATATCAGTTTTGAAAATTGGTCAAATTTAATCATTGATAAAGAATTCTACCTTTTTATACTTGTTGTATTTCCTGGTAATCCTTCTGATGGGCTTTTGAATGAGTAAAGATGAAATTTGATTTTCAAACGGAAGCCACATGTCAAATTGACGCAGAGGCTGTTGCTGATATTTAAGATACTGGAGATGATTATATTTGTTGGGAGACCCACAGATATACTTGCAGGAGCCCTTCCTCGGCACTCTCTGTTAAGACTCAGTGATTCTTCTTGAAGGCTACAATCTTGTTATGCTAAACAGGTTAAGTAGAATAATTTCTATGTAGAATTTAGGTTTTTAAAACCAAACTGAGTTATCTGTAGTCAGAGTTGCAGCAACCCTTGTCTTAGAAAGGAAGGGGGTCAAGAGGGATCACTTCCATGCAGTGGTGCCACACTGTCCCAAGGATAGCTCACTTTTGTCCTCCTGCTGTAGAAAATAACTTACACCAGGACCCCCTCCCCCAGCCCTTGAGCTCCGGAGTCCCTCTCTTGGCACCTGGCTAGGTGGGAGGGAGAAGAAGAGCCTAGAGTTACACTTTTTATCTCTTGGACCCACAGGAGATAAATAACATGTGAAATCCAGACCGTCTTGGACATGTTTTTTTTTGGTTATCAGTTCCTGTCCAGGCAATCCTATTATAGTCATTAAAGCAAAACAGAACAAGACATTTTTGAAGGTTAGATGTCAGTGGTGTTACAAAGTTCTGGTTGTGTGTGTGTGTGTGTGTGTGTGTTCAGATATCTGAATTGGGGCTCTGATTTCTGGGTATACTTATCCAGGTTCATTATGGACAGAGCCAGGTAATTCATGTTTCTGAAAGTAATACCCATGGGCTCCTATTAGTTGCCCAGAGCCTTTACAAATAGTGGGGAGCTATAGCCCTTCCCAGCCCTCTGTGGACACAAAGAATGACTTCATTTACTTCAATGGGACTAGTATAAAATTCTCAACCAAATTAGAATTCATTCTAAAGTGTGTCATTTAGTACTTTTCCTGGGGGTTATAGGAGAATGTTTTGAAATCAGAGCCACCTCGGAAGACATGAGTCTAAAAAAATTCCCAGATTCTCCCGATTTGTGGTTCTTAGAATAGGGAAAGAATACACCCCAAGCTTCTCAGTGCCTGAGGCTGTTTCCCACCTAGTGTTCCCAGGTTGGTATTTCTTTGGCTTATCCTGGGAAATTGGGAGATGTGATTTTTTTTTTTCTAGAACTTTGTCCATGTACTGTGCCAGACTGTGAGAAACAAGGCTGACCTCTTTTTCTCTGTTTCCTGGAGAAGGGTGTTGATATTAGGCATTGTGGAGCCTGGCCCAGGAGGTGTGTGCCGCCCACTCCTTGTCCGTGACTCTAGACTTTACCCCCACATGTGTTGAGTTACAGATTTTGTATAATGTGAGGTGATTGTGAATGATCCCTGTAGCTTCGGGAGATTTTGAAGGAGGTGATGATGTGGTCCTTGCCACACAAGACTGGAATGGGGAGCTGCTTCCACTTGTTCTGTGCCTATAAGAGCCAGTTCCCAAACACGGAGACACCTCTACCCCAGGGCCTATTGGTGTCCAGAGCTAGAAGTCTTAGCGAAAGCTAGCAGATGCCACATTTAAGTGTAAAATATTTGTGATGGCAACTTTAGAAAATGGGCTCATATTCTGCTTGGGGAGAGAAAACTTGTTCATGTGAGATAATTAGAGTTAGTGGAGGGCAACGTACAATGTCACTGCTTCACTGACAGTTTTTATTTATCCCAAGAAAGAAAATCCATGTAGCAAACTGAGAGAATGAATAGGAACTTTGACTTCTGATGTTTGAATGTGAGGGCTGAATGCGGGGGGTGGGGGGCAGCGGGGAGGGGATGGTGGGCGAAGGTTAGAGAAACTCTCTTCTTTAAAAAGTGTAACCTCCTCCATGTTCCCTGATACACAGAGGATTCTCAGTTGCCTGGTGCTTTGATGAGAGTATAGAATTAGAATCAAAGTATAGTCTTCCCCCCTTTGGAAGAAAATATTTGTTGATCATTGTCTACCCTACGTATTAAGGAAGATAAGCGGTTTTCCCCTATCTCTTGTTTTCTTGAGATGAGCCCAGAGAAGTTATCAGCCTGAAGCTGAAGCCAAGTCCTGTTTATCTACACTGATTACTGTTTCTTTCTTGGGAAATTTGTTTTAAAACCAAATCTGTCCATACCCAGCTGTGAATGGGAGAGACTGGACAGCCTCTCTCTGATTGGTTGTGCTCATGGCTAATCAACTAAATGCACATGTGCTATATGGAGATATGCATTTGATACTAATATTAGTGTAATTATCTCTTACTTCAGTGTAAAACACTGATGAGTGTAAAAATGTCTGACATCTGTTGCTGACAGATATTTTTTATCTGAATTTCTATTGCAAAATACATTTTCCCTCCCAGTTATTGTAGTTGTTGTGCCAAACAAAGTAAGTGAAATAGGTATCGGGTAACTTACCAGATTTTCCATTTGCAGTCAAATGGTTTCCTATGTCTTTTTGTCTGTTTTAAAGACTTCTCTTTGTTGACTAGATAAGTAGTAGGTGCTAATTTTAGATAATTTGGGAAACAGAATGGGACAAGAAAAGAAATCCTCACTTGTGTTTTTACATGAATATTTTCTTAATTAAAATTACAGAAATATTCAAACCATACCTGAAAGCTCATTTGCCAGTTAATGAGCCGAGTAGTTCCTGCAGGTAGAAATGGATGTGTTTGGAAGATTCCACAGGACCGGGGTAGTCTCTGTGGTGCGCAGAGCTTATGATACTGAGCACACGATGACAATGGTGCCAGAAGCTTTTGTGTACGTGTGTTTGAAGTTGTGGAAGCCAGATTTGGAAACTTCACTTTAAATTAACTTTTACAGTTAGTATTGTAGTGAAAGGAAACTTTGTAAGACATACTAAAAGGAAGACTAAAGCCTGAAAATCACTTTATTCGAAGTTCACAGCTGAAATAAAGTGCAGCTCCGATCTTCCGCACCCCGGTGTATTTTATTAACCCCCACGAGCCTGTAGTGCCCTAACACAGTCTTGTGTCTTAGTGCTTCGGGATTGCCTTTCGTTTTGATGAAAAAAAAAAATAAGTGGTGTCCAGTACTTCCCTCCGAATTCTGAATATGTGGCCAGTGCAGAGCTCTAGGGATGCTCTTAGGTATCACCAGGTGGTGGGAGAGTTTACCTGCTTTTGATTTTTTTTTTTTTTATTAGAGTGATGTCCAGAACATTCATTTTAGGCCCATAGTTATTTGACTTGCGGCTTGTCGTGAAAGGTCCTTGCTCTCCAAGGTGTGTGGAGGCCCCCTGGTCAGTGACAGAGCAGGACGCTAGCTTTGTGTCCTATGACTGCAGGTGCTTTCTTGCGGCCCCAGGACAGTCGTGGGAGCAGGAAGACCTAACCGGTACCCTCATCCCTTTTACGTGCGAGGAAGCTGAAGGGGCTTGTCTAATGCCCTTTGATTATGGATGGCAGCTATGATTCTTCTTTCTCTTAGTGCGCTGTCCTTTTTTTCTTGTTGCTTTTCCACTGATAATAACAGAAGCTGCACCGATGATTATAGTAAAAATCGGAGCTGACTTTTATGGATCAGTTGCCACGTGCCTGGCAGCGTTCTATGTGTTTTTACACGTTTTGGCTTTCACCTCACTCCCAGGGAGGAGGTGTTACCGCCTTCTTTTTGCAGACCCAGAAACCAGGGTACAGAGAGGATAAGGAACTTGCCCAAGGTCTGTTGATAATTATTGCGAATCTCAAATGAAAATATGTGAAATTCTCAACAGGTTCTAAGCTCTCCGTAAATGATCGTAGTAATGATGACTGTAGCATGTATCCAGTTAAAATTTCTACTTATGTGTCTTCGTCTTCATTAGCTGTTGAGTTCATCGAGGGCAGTGGATGTGTCTTACTTGCTGCTGTGGCCCCAGGGCTTGGTCCAGACTTGGTGCCCTGCTGATATTCCAGCTGAATGATCCTTCAAATGTATGGCGTGAATGTATCCTGGGGTTTAGGATTTGATACCAGTTTTGCTTTCCATCATCTCGTTGATCACCTGGTTAATCAAGACATCATGCTAAATCTGCTTCCTTGTCCCCTGTTGCCCCAGGGGCACGTCCCCCTGGGACTGGTTGTGTTCTGAGGCGTTGACACATTTAAAATGGCCTTTGTGCTGACTCTAACCACTAGAATTCTGTATTTTGAAGAACGGCTGGACATTTCAAACAAGTATAACATGAATTTTCTAGCTGAGATCAAGAGAACTTTCCAAAATTGGCTGAAAGAAGTGGAATTCGGGGAAGTTGAAAATGTTTTTGCATTAGGATGTTCTGTTTTCTTTGAACTGTAGCCAAGAGATTCTTCATAACAGCCTACATTTAAAGTCCAATTGTAAAAGGGAAAAAAAAC
>RCUC01166652.1:0-69995 GCA_003697995.1 Taxidea taxus jeffersonii
AGGGATTGAAGAGCTATAGAAGCTTTCTTTCTTTTTTTTTTTTTTTTTAAAGATTTTATTTATTTATTTGACAGACAGGATCACAAGTAGGCAGAGAGGCAGGCAGAGAGAGAGAGAGAGGAGGAAGCAGGCTTCCTGCTGAGCAGAGGGCCCAACTCGAGGCTCAATCCCAGGACCCTGGAATCATGACCTGAGCCGAAGGCAGATGCTTAACAGGCTGAGCCACCCAGGCACCCCAAATCTTGCAGTTTTATGTAAAATAATCTGAGCAAAGATTTTATTTCTCCAATTTTATGAGCTTATAAGGGTCCTAAACACAGTCTGTTGATTTATTCATTCAGCACAGTCTTTTTGCCTGCCTTTTATAACAAGGGGCATCCTATAGGGTTGTAAGAAATAAGGAGGAAATTACGATGCGGTCCCTTTCCTCAGGACCTCACCGTGTAAGCTGATAGCTGATAGAAATAGATATGCCTCTGGGGTGCCTGGGTGGCTCAGTCATTAAGCATCTGCCTTTGGCTCAGATCAGGATCCCAGGATCCTGGGATCGAGCCCCACCGGGCTCCGTGCTCAGCGGGGAGCCTGCTTCTCCCCTGCCTGCCACTCCTCTTGCTTGTGCTCTCTCTCTGACGAATAAATAAATAAAATTAAAAAAAAAAAAGTAGATATGTCTCTAAATCATGACAAACAGTTCCACTTGGATGTGCAGTGAACATGTTGGAAACTGAGCTGCTGGTCCTTGTCCAGCAGACCTGCTCTTCTTGAAGCCTTGCCTGTCCCTGTGGATGGTGACACCATCATTCCTGTTGTTCAGGCCAAAGCCCAGGAGTCCTCTTTAACTCCTCTCTCCTGCTACACATAATAGCAAATCCCACTGACTTGATCTGAAAACTGCACCTGGAATCTCACTGCTTTTCACCATGTCCACTGCTATACCCAGTTCAAGCCACGGTCAGCCACATCTCACCGCAGCTTCTGAGATGGCTCCCTGACCTGTTTCTGCCTTCCAGACTTGCTCCCCTGCAGTCTTTTCTCTACAAAGCCACTGTCTTCTTTTTATACTTGAGTCAGGCCATGTCATTCTGCTCAGAACTCTCCAGGGACTGTGCATCTCTGCACTCATTTTTCCTCTGTCATCCCTTCCTAACCTCTCGTTGAATACTTGATACCAGCTGTGCTGACCACCTTGCTTTTCCTTGCACGTAAGAGCACATTTCTGCCTGAAGTCCTCTGCATCTGTGGTTCCTTTTGCCTGCAACACTCCTGGATAGCCGCATGGCTGGTTTTCTCATCCTCCTTGATGTAGATCTTTGTTAGAAGTCACCTTTTCAGGGGTGCCTGGGTGGCTCAGTGGGTTAAAGCCTCTGCCTTCAGCTCAGGTCATGATCCCAGGACCCTGGGATCGAGCCCCGCATCGGGCTCTCTGCTCAGCGGGAAGCCTACTTCTCTTCCTCTCTCTCTCTGCCTGCCTCCCTGCCTACTTGTGATCTCTGTCAAATAAATAAATAAAATCTTAAAAAAAAAAAAAAGAGAAGTCACCTTTTCAGACAATAAGCACACAAGAAAATGCTCAGCATCATTACCCATCAGAGATATGCAAATCAAAACCACAATAAGATACCGTTTCATCACCACTACAATGGCTGTAATTAAAGAAAACCCAAACAGCTCATGACAGGTGTCAGTGAGGATGCAGAGAAATTGGAACTGTCATACACTGCTGCCAGGAATGGAAAATGGTACAGCCGCTTTCGGAAATAGTCTGGCCGTTCCTCAAACAGTTCAACGTAGAGTCATAGGACTTAGTGATTCTACATCTTGGTTTATACCCAAAAGAAATGAGAACATAGGTCCACACCTTCTTCTTGTACACAGGTTCATTTAAATGGAATCATATAACATGTGGTCTTTTGTGACTCGTTTCTTTCACTTTGCGTGCTCTCAAGGTTTGCCCCGTATTGTCAAATATATCTGTACTTCATTTCCTTTTAGGACAGAATAATCTTCCATATAAGGATAATAGCAGGGCTCCATCCCAGGTCCTCAGGATCATGACCTGAGCTGAAGGCAGATGTTTAACCCACAGAGCCACCCAGGCGCCCTAGATGCTTACTGTTTTTGAACAGTAACAAATTGATTTGAAATCAGTTCAAAATGAATTGATTCCTAATACTTGTTTTCTATACCAGGCACATGGTAGAGACTCAGTAAACAGTGCAGGAATGAATTTCAGATTGTGGAAAGCTTTATTAAGATTTGTGATCTGTCGGGGCACCTGGGTGGCTCAGTGGATAAAAGCCTCTGCCTTCGGCTCAGGTCATGATCCCAGGGTCCTGGGATCGAGCCCCGCATCGGGCTCTCTGCTCAGCGGGAAGCCTGCTTCTCTTCCTCTCTCTCTGCCTGCCTCTCTGCCTACTTGTGATCTCTGTCTGTTAAAATGAAAAAAAAGGATTTGTGATCTGTCGGGACGCCTGGGTGGCTCAGTTGGTTAAGCGGCTGCCTTCGGCTCAGGTCATGATCCCAGTGTCCTGGGATCAAGTCCCACATCGGGCTCCTTGCTCGGCAGGGAGCCTGCTTCTCCCTCTGCCTCTGCCTGCCACTCTGTCTGCCTGTGCTCGCTCACTCGCTTGCTCGCTCTCTCTCTCTGACAAATAAATAAATAAAATCTTAAAAAAAAAAAAAAGATTTGTGATCCATCAGTTAATATTGATCTAAATGCTCCCTCTGTGAGTCCTGCAATACTGGAGACACAGCCTGGACAGTAGAGTCGTGTAAGTATCGGGTTAGAAACGGACTGACATGCGCCACAGGCTCTCCTAATAAGGATTTATCACTGAGTGCACAGGGGCTTTTGTGCCTTTTTTTTTTTTTTAAAACCTTCTACTTTCAGGTCACACTGAATTACAGTCTAAGGCAGCACTGGCATCTATCCTTTTGTTTTATTTTTTTGATAGACAATACCTGAAATTCCACCAAAGCCTGGAGAACTCAAAACGGAGCTTTTGGGACTGAAAAAGAGACAACACGAACCTCGAGTTTCTCAGCAATAGAGACTTCAAAATACTTAACTCTGCCAAGAACTCCATGAATAATATTAAAAGTATTAAATATGTATTTTTAAAGTTTATTGAGTTAGATGGGTTGTCTTTCAGCACCTAAAGCAATCCTCATGGCAAGAGGAGGTACCCAGGTGTTAACTGATGCACTGAGATTTAATTATGGATTGACCGGTGTTTCTTGGAAACTGCCAAAGTATGTATCATCAGCTTTTTCAATGTGGTTGAATAGATACTTGGTCTTGAATATCATGCGAGAAAGAATATTACAGTGTTTCCTGCCCTTATAATTCTGGTTTATTTCTCTGAATAAGCTTGACTGCCATGAAAAATGGGAATTATAAATTAACTATAATAAAAATGTCATTGGCAATGAAAGCTTATGGTGTGAAGTTAATATTTCTCTAAAATTGGATACCGCTATTTGTACCAAACTGAATTAAGTTGAAATGTTTAAAGTTTGAAGTTCTTTTGGAATTGTGTATTTAACAGAATTATAGCAGATGTCACTTGGACTGTCATAAGTTCTTTGTCCCCAAATTTGAGAAACCATATTACCATGTAGTTACCTTATAAAATATATTTTAAAATAAGTGAAAAGCTTAAATGAGCTTTGTTATGGGGTGAATTGTGTCCTCTCCCCAAAGATGTTGAAGTCCTAACCACCCCCAGTACCTGTTAATGTGACCTTATTTGGAAACAGAGTCCTGCAAATATAATGAAGTTAAGATGGGGTCATTAGACTGGGTCCCTAATCTAATGTGACTAATGTCTTTATAAGAGGGAAATGCCAAGTACAGACAGACACACAGGGAGAGCACCGTGTGACAGCAGATCAAAGATTAGAGTCATGAAAGCCAGGAATGCCAGGGAAGGAGAGCCACCGCCAGAAGCCAGAAAGAGGCAAGGAGGGGGTTCTAGCCAGAGTCTCAGAGGATGGTCCTGCTGACACCTGGATTTTAGATTTCTGCCCTCCAGAACTCTTGAGAGAATACATTTCTGTTGTTTGAAGCCGTCCAGTTAGTGATACTTTGTTATGGCAGCCCTAGGAAACCAAAACAAATATTTCAAGTCTTTCTCTGAGTCTATAAATAAAGGACAAAAGTAATTTATAGAGCAATTGGCTTTCCATTTAGGGCTATTTTTCCAAAAGAAGTTTTTCAGAATTCTGTGTTCTAAAAGGTAACACCTAGGCTTGCTTCTTAGCCAGTTAGCCAGTTGCTACATCACATAAATCTTTGGGGTCATGTTGAAATCTTAAAACCAGAAATGCAAACAAATGTTTGTGTTTTATTTTCCATAGTAAATACCCTTTTTGGTTTAACAGTATAAAGCAACTAAATGAAATGGTTTATTTCTAGTCTATATACAAGCTCTTTCTTTTCTGCAGCTGTGTTATTTGGTACCTTACCAAATTCTTCTACACATGAGGAGGATCTGTCTTTCTGTCGATAATGGATGAGCAGTGGCTCACTCCAGGGAGAGGGCTGGAGAACAGAGTTTTGAGTTGAGACTGGTTGTTTGCTGATATTTACTATGACCTTGTGATGAGACTTAACTTTTTCTGTAGCAAATTTCATAGCTGCCATTAATTGAATACTTTTTTTTCTTTTTCTACTTTTTTTAAATTTAAAGATTGATTTATTTATTTTTGAGAGGGAGTCTGTGCAAGCACAGGGTGGAGGGGCAGAGGGAGAGGGAGAGAGAGTGTTCCAAGCAGACTCTGTGCTAGGCACATAGCCTGACACAGGGCTCGATCCCAGGACCTTGAAATCATAAGCTGAGTTGAAACCATGAGTTAGTCACTTGACCAACTGAGCCACTCAGTTGCCCCTGAATACTTTTTTCTTAAAATTTTATACTTTACCCCTGGAACAAACAATACATTATATGTTAATAAAAAAATGAAAATATTAAAAAATTCTATGCTTTACAAATGGTGAATCTTGCCACAGCCAGTTGCAAGAGTTTTATATCAGGGTGGAAAAAGTTTGACTTTTTCTTTTTGGTTGAAGGAATTAAAAAATGGTTTCCAAAACTCAGTAATTCTAACTTTCATGCCTAACTCCCTCAAATAATATGAATTCCCAATGGTTTTAGGAAGCATACCTGATTTTAGTACAAATAAATAATAAAATTATTTTTTAACTCTCAACTAGTTTCATCAGTTGAATTTACTAGGTGCAGTTTTTTTTTCTCTAATGAGCATTTTCAAATTCTACTTCTCCATTAATTTTAGCATATGAACATGAAACTGGTGAACTTTTTAAAATTTTTTTAAAAAATTTTATTATTTATTTATTTGTCAGAGAGAGAGAGAGCAGAAGCAGGCAGAGGCAGAGAGAGAAGCAGGCTCCCTGCCGAGCAAGGAGCCCGATGCGGTACTCGATTCCAGGACTCTGGGATCATGGCCTGAGCCGAAGGCAGTCGCTTAACCAACCGAGCCACCCAGGTGTCCCATAACTGGTGAACTTTGATAATGCATTTTGTAGCTATCAGTGAGGAGAGACCCCTCATCACTTTCCAGAATAAAGAGCTAGGGATGTTGCTCATCCTTTGGAAGAAGAAAGGATCGGCCCCTTGGGGCCAGTTTGTGCACAGTGGAAGGGGTGGACCATATGGTCCAATGCAGTGGACCCTACTTTAAAGTCACTCACTCCCCCTCCCCATCCCATACCTTTCATTGACAGGTACTGAGTGATTGGTCTGGCTATTGAGAGAAAAAGTCATGACTTGAATCCACTTCTACAAGACAATGGCTTTATGAAGGGGGAAAACTGATTTTCTAGCTATTAAAATATACTGAAAGTTGAAGTGCCATCATTTTCAATTTATGCTGATTCTAATGATTCTAAGTGACTTTGACCAAGGTATCCTTTTTTGAAGTTGACCCCTATTGTGAAAAATATGCATTGTGGTGGCCATGGAAATGCATTAGTAGATTCTTTGAGGAAAGGCACTGGATGCTTCTCTGAGCAGCCTTCAGTTGTCTTGACTTCTGCAGGGACTTTAACAGCTAAAGGGTGGCCTTGCTCAAAGCCACGCCTCCTGCCATACAGCACAACTCTCGAGGGGCCTGTTAGCTTGGTTCCCTCTGAGTTGACTGGTGCTCTTGAGCCCTGCATTGCTTCTCATCTCCCTCTCCTCCATCCCATTTCCTTTCCTTCCACAGGTGCTGATTTAAGGGCATTCCTTAATAAATATCCTGTATACTAAACTCCATTTCAGTGCTTCTTGGAGAACCAAATCTGTGACTTATACAAACCAAAAATTAAATGTAGTACTAGGTTGTTCCTTAATAGAGCTGTGGGAAAAAACCACCCAAGACAGACCAGTTGCAAGGTGTTTGGTCATTAAATTAGGTCAAACAGTGGTTTTGCAAAGGTGTATATGATATAGCTGCTTGTTATAACCCAAATTATGGAAATAGGATACTTTCCAAGCTTCCTGCTGGAAATAGTATACACTCAGGATTTGTAATTGGGAGAATAATGAGGAGCAAGTTCCAGATGCTATTAATGCAATCCAATGGCTTTAATTTCTATACATCTTTATTAAAAATTAAAAATTATGGTGACCAAAGAATTGGAAAAAATATGACTAATGGCTAATATAGTGTTGTATCATGAAGGGAAGCTGTACCTTTACAGCATGTTTTCCTATGACTGAGCTCCCATTTTATTTCTTCTAAAGGAAAGGAAACAGATTTTTCTTTAAAAGATTTTATTTGACAGAGATCACAAGCAGGCAGAGAGAGGAAGGGAAGCAGGCTCCCTGCTGAGCAGAGAGCCCGAAGGAAACAGATTTTTAAAAATCAAGTAAATTAGCTTTCTAAGTGATTATTGCAAACTAAGCCTAGAAAAATAGCTTGGGTGGGAGGGGAGTAGGACACATAAGACAAATACAAAAAGCCCAGAAAAAGGTCCTAAATTATCAGGAAAATCTAGTCCCTCACAAAACTTTGTAGTACATAAAGTTGATTTCCATGATCTCTGAATATACACACATGATCTCTGAATATACAACTCAGGTTTTCTCTTCCTAGCCAGTTAAATAAAAATAGACTACCATTTCAGATGGCTATCAATTAATGAAACTAGAGAAAACTGTTTCTCCCATAAATACTTTTCAAAAGGAATTAAATGATTGCTTTGAGTATCATCACTCAGTATCTACAGTTTACCTGTTGTAGAATGGGTGTTTTGAAAAACACCCTTATTTTGGAATAGCTCTAGATTTACAGGAAAACTGCAAAGATATACAGAGCCCCATGTGCCCTTCCTGTTTCCATGAATGCTGGTCCATAGGTCAAAGCCAAAGAACCATGAACTATACTCCAGACTAAATTTTACCAGTTTAATCCAGGCAACCAGTGCGCTTAGTTGCCAGGTTTACAGTCTATTTCTGTCCTTGGTTTTGACCTTGAAACTTTTTTTTTTAAAAGATTTTATTTATTTATTTGACAGAAATCACAAGTAGGCAGAGAAAGAGGGAGAGGCAGGCTCCCTGTGGAGCAGAGAGCCTGATGCAGGGCCCGATCTCAGGACCCTGGGATCATGACCTGAGGCGAAGGCAGAGGCTTTAACCCACTGAGCCATCCAGGCACCCCGACCTTGAAACTTTTAAAGAATTCTGTTCACATACTATGTGTCTGATGGTAAAGACTGCAGAACCTTTCTTACCACATCCTGTCAAGGATACACATCATTGGGGATATGAACCCTGACTACCAGGTTAAGATAGTGTCTGCCAGTTTTCTCTGCTACAAAGTTACTATTTTCCCCTTCTCATACTCTAGAGGATGGCCACTAAGTCTAGTTCACTTTCAAAAAGGAAAGGAGAATTAAGCCCCACCTCCTGGAAGGGGGAGTGTATTTGCCTGTATTAATTGGAATTCTTCTGTAAGGAACACTGTCTTTTCTCTACATAGGTGACTTTTTAAAAAATACTGATCTAAAAAAGACTTTTCTGTAATCTATACAGATTACTTTGAAAGGGAGAAAAACCCCCCAAACACAGGATTAAAACAAACAAACAGCTAAGTATGTACAATAATTATGAAGACAAGCAAGACACAGAGTATTTGGGATCTTTTTTATTTTTATACACGACAAGATTTTACACCAAGAATAGTCAGTTAAATAGTACAAATTTACATTCATGAGGAATGTTAAAAAAAATTCAACTAAAAAAACCCACTTCTTTCTGTGACCCACAATCCCAACATTTTACAGTGCAGGGGAGAAGGGGCGGGGGGGAGCATCCAAAACAAGTCTCTCCCAAAAGAAATGACTTAAATTTCACATTCTCTCTCCACACAGGATCCAAATGGTGAGAGTATAATTTATAATTCATCTTTTTCAGCTGTAGATTTCTGTGAAAAGAGAAAAATCAGAAGACATGAAACACCAGCAGAAAAAATCCTAGTTCACAGAAGGTTCATGTGTGGGAAAAATAACAACTCTAATGGGCCCCGCATAGTTCCATTATTTCAGAGGTAGGCTAGAACCTCACCTATTACTCTGCAAAATAATTTAGAACTCAACAATAGGATCAATGGCCTCTGTACAAAAATAAGAATTTAAAATTGGCCTACTGCTGCTATACAGTAAGGCAGAAGCAGGTGGCAAAGACTATAGAAGCCTCATGGGCCTAAAAAAAATCTAACAAGATCTCAAGAATGGATGGCTAAAACAAAGAAACAAAAGGAATGGGACGATGAAAGCATATACTTCATTTAGAGGAAAAAAGAAAAAGGACTGGCTCCAGCTTCTGAATTTGATATTAGACGCCTGTTTTTTTTGGCGGATTTCCTGAAGTCTGGCAGAATTTTGGAAGCTACATAGGCCTAACACCAGAACTAAAAATAAAAGTTTGCCTAATTTTCCAAGAACTAAAATACAAGCCCCACTCTTGACTTGCTATACCTTTACTGTTTCTTCTTCTTCATCTGTTCCTGCATCCATTTCTTCTTCCTCGTCTTGCTCTGTGTCTTCTGTGGTGTCCTCTGTTGTTTCTTCAGGTTCTTCTTCGGGCTCTTCTTCCACCTACAGGCAACATGTATGAGCTCATTAATGGATCCAGTACTTTGGGTCTATTTTCACTTTAATCATTTAAATGTATAACATTATAATTAACTTCACTCCTGTCCTATCCGAACTGTAGAGTGAATATGCTAATCAGTTAGCAGTCACGCTAATAGAGACAGATTAAAAAAAAAAAAAAGTCTTTGAAAGGGGAATTTCTTATTAATTCTAGCAGTGTGTTGACACTGGGGATTCGAACATTCCATAAATTATTGCAAACCTTTGCATCAGGGTCAATGTTTAAACTCAGGCGAAGCATTCTTTCTATTCGATCTCCATATGCTTTAGTGTCTGGTAATAGATATCCTGACCGCAGTGTTGCCGTTTCAAACAGAACCACAGCAAGATCTGAAACAGTTTTGTCATCTTCATCTTCCTAAGATGGAAGAAGGGACATCTGATTAATATGAAAAGGTACAAGGTAGTCCAATTAAAAGATAAAGGAGTATGGCTGCAATATTATTCACCTTAACCCGTCGAAGCATGTCTTTGATCAGGGGATGTCTGGGATTAATTTCGAATGTTTTCTTCTGGCTGGCATAGTAACTGGTAAGGGATAAAAAATGACCATTAAGAAACATCAAATTTCATATGAGGAATTTAAGAGGCAGGGCGTGGAATTGTGGGGGGTAGGGAAGGAAAAAATGAAACAAGATGGGATCAAGAGGGAGACAAACCATAAGAGACTCTTAATCTTACAAAACAGGGTTGTTGGGGGCTGAGGGGATAGGGATAGAGTGGCTGGGCTATGGACATTGGGGAGAGTATGTACTATGGTGAATGCTGTGATATGTGTAAGCTTGATGATTCATACACCTGTACCCTGAAGCAAATATTATATATTAATAAAAATAATAATAAAAAAACCCATCAAATTTCAGAATCCATACGTTTTTCATGTTCTATACATTTTTACAATTAGAGAACTCCTGGGGAAAAAAATCAACTACACCATGCTTTGCCTTTTAAATAGGGATGGGCAAGGTGTGATAGAAGAGTGCTATAAAGAGAATTATTTACTAATGCATCTCAAGTGCCTACAGCTTTGCTGAATGGATGAATGGATTCAGCGTCGTCTTCATCGACTCTTAATTTATCCTCACTTAACTGCAGCTTGGTATCCCACAGAGTTCTGAAACAACCAGGCAGCTTCTGCATGCTGGTCAGTTACTACCTTTTCCATGATGCCTTCACCAATGTGGTTCCAGGACAAACTGTTTCTTCTATTGGAGCTCAGCTCTCAATGCATTCTAGTCTACCTTTCATCACGTTTGTCAGTTGTGACTGTCCTCCCTCCTACAGCTGAGGAGAGGGAGGACTTACATCTATCCCTATCTTGGTATACTTGGTACAGATGGAGTTTAGAAGATTATGACTTGATCCATTATCCTACTGCCAGAAAGACAGCAGTGACATCTACTTAGACCACCAAGGTAAAGACACAGTAGGTAAGTGTTGGTTGGATGGAAGGTAACTTCCCACCAATAAATGACTTAATTAGATAGACATTTATATAATAGCTACTATACTGCTGCAATGGGTATAAGTAGAAACCTGTTTCCCACTTGAATTTTATTTTTTTTTAAAGATTTTATGTATTTGACAGAGATCACAAGTAGGCAGAGAGGGAGGCAGAGGGCGGTGGGGTGTGCGGGGAGTAGGCTCCCAGCTGAGCAGAGTCCCCAATGTGGGGCTCATAAGATGACTTGAGCCGAAGGCAGAGGCTTAACCTACTGAGCCATCCAGGGGCCCTCTGAATTTTATAATCTATAAAAATCTTGAGGGGGGCAAGACATGTAAGCAAGATGCCATTTTAGCATTTTACAGTGGAAACCTTATACTTGTGGAGTCTCGCTAAAAATGGAATGCACTTTATATAAAAAAATACAGATAAAGTTTTGGAATTGTGACAATGGAGGATACACTTGCGAGAAGAATCCTAAGCTAGGCCTTGGGGAAACGTAGGATGATCAGAGAGCAAATAAAAATACATTCCAGGTGGGAGAAGGGAAAATGAAAGCAGGGAAGAAGTCATTTTCAAGACTATTGCTGTGACTTTAAAATACAAATTCAGCATATATATTCCTTGGAAATAAAGGATACTGAAGACCCAGTGTAACTCCAGTACTTAGCCCTTTAGTTCATAAACTTGTTAACTCAGGGGCCCTTAACCCTTTATTTTGTGGGGCATACTATTTGGGGGAAGGGGAGATGGCAGTTAAAAAAAAGGACTGAATTCATTAATCAAACATCATTGTCATTAACCTCATCTGTAACTATCAGTATCTAAAAATGTCAAAGAAGCCCAGATACCAGGCCAAATATATAACTGAGTGCAAAAATATAAACAATGTATGTCGTAGATTAAGAAAATTTCCTTTTGTGTATAAAAATACCATAAAATAAATCATGAGCCCAACACCTCTCCTTTATTAGTCTAATGTCAGAGGAATCCGTAAACTTGTAAACTTGTGTCATTTAATACAGAGCAGTAGTGGTGGATGCTTAATGCCATCAGCTCTTTGTAAGAAGCTGACATCATCTGCTAAAGGCGGGCAGGACAAGAACTAACACCTTGCCAGGGACCTTCCCAAAGAGGCTTACTTGGTAGAGATGTCTTTGCCCGTCTGGTATGCTTGAGCTTTCATGATTCTCTCCATGTTGCCAGACCACCCGTACTGGCTGGCGACGAGAGCACATGGAGACTCTGTCAGACGCTGAGAAACCACAGCCTTTTCAATCTTAAGAAACCAAAAGTGAGATACATGTAAATACAAACAGTTAAGGTCATTCAGTAACTAAGGATTTAGCATGTAAGGTCAAAAACAGATGCAAGTCATAAAAATACCTCTTACTCAGATTTTTAGAAGATTCTTATCTTTAATAATCTGAAATTTTCAGTCAAAAAATAAGACTTTGAAGCACATAAAACAAATTTAAACAGCAAAAATTTAAGTTATTTAAAAAAAAGTATTAAACTACAGAAAACTTTCAGTAACAAAGAAAAAAACTGAATAGTATCCACATACAGAAAAACCGCTGTTTTCCTTTTAATTCTTTGTAGTTTATAACAATTTTTTAATCTAATTAGTTAACTAACTTATTTTTAAGAAGATTTTATTTATTTGACAGCGAGAGGGCAGGGGGAGTAGCAGAGGGACAGAGAGAAGGAGACTCTTCATTGAGCAGGGAGCCCAATGTGGGGCTTGATGCAGGCTCCTGGGATCATGACCTGAGCCGAAGGCAGACACGTAACTGACTGAACCACCCAAGTGCTCCCATTTTTTTTTTTTTTTTTTCTTTTAAAGTAGGAGTGCCTGGGTGTCTCAGTTGAGTCTGATTTTTGATTTTGGCTTAGGTCATGATCTCAGGGTTCTAAGATTGAGCTCCCTCTGCTCTTCTACCTACCCTTTTTTTTTAAAAATAAAGATTTTATTTATTTATTTGACAGACAGAGAGATCTCACATGTAGGCACAGTAGCAGGCAGAGAGAGAAAGGGAAGCGAGCCCCCGCTGAGCAGAGAGCTCAATGCGGGGCTCAATCCCAACACCCCAAGATCATGACCTGAGCCGAAGGCAGAGGCTTAACCCACTGAGCTACCCAGGTGTCCCTCTCTATCTGCTTGTATACTCTCTTAAAACAAACAAAAAACAAAAAACAGGCTCCACACCCAACAAGGGGCTCAAACTCATGACCCTGAGATCAAGAGTCACATACTATACCAACTGAGTCAGCCAGGCACCCCTGTAGTTTATACAATTTAAGCTCGGAGCACGTGGGTGGCTCAGGTGTTAAGCATCTGTCTGCCTTCAGCTCAGGTCATGATCCCTGGGTCTTGGGATCGAGCCCTACGTTGGGCTCCCTGCTTGGTGGAGAGCCTGCTTCTCCCTCTCCCACTCCCCCTGCTTATGTTCCCTCTCTTGCTATCTTTCCCTGTGTCAATTAAATGAATAAATAAAATCTTAAAAAAAAAATTTTTTTAAAGCTCAACCTCAACAAAATTTAATATTCAACACTGTTCTGTACAACTTTTAATGGTTACAAGGTAACCAGATATAAAGTTTAATTTGGTGACAAGACAATTTTTAAAAAAGAAAATGCAGGCACTACAATTTCACAAGTTCTAATTTCCTGAAGAATACCTTGTCCTTGAGAGCTTTATCTTTCATCCAGTTGAGCAGAGGCTCAAATTCTTTCTCAACTGCTTCACGGCTCTCCTTCGTTTTCTCACTTTCATCAAATTTCACACCTTCCTTGGCAACATTCTGGAACCTTTTGCCATCAAACTCAGGAAGAGCCTGAATGCAGTATTCATCCACAGGTTCTGTGAGATAAATCACTTCATAGCCCTTTTTCAGAAGTCGCTCCACAAATGGAGAAGATTCAGCCTATAAAATGAAGAGAAGTGATGAAGTTTCCAAGATTTAGCCTTGGCATACTTGTTCACCCTAGTATCTACATTTATATATACGAACAACCCCATTTTACAAGTGGAGAAATAGGAAGTACAGAGAATATAATGACTTTCCTGTCAGTGACTGACCAGGCCTCATGAGGACTCCAGTTCACCATGACATTTTTTTTTCTTCCTCAAGAGTTAGCTATGTATCAGGATGCCTGACAGTTGGGAGTTCATCTCACCTCTTTTCTGCTGGACCCAGCCATGAAGTAGATTTTGTCTTGTTTCTCTTTCATTCTTTCCACATACTGGTCTAGACTGGTAATGTCACTTGGATGATGAGAAGACTGGAATCTAAGAAGTTTAGCAAGACGTGTTCGATTTGAGTGGTCTTCAATCACACCAAGCTTGATGTTAGTACCAAATTCTTTCCAAAAAGTATCATTGTATTTCTCATCAGCAATCTTCTTGATCATGTCCAGAGTTTTACGGACCAGCTTCTTTCTAATCACCTAAATGAAATTAAAGAATAAATTATTAAAGAACGTCATCTCAAACTTTTGAGAACTTACCATACCTAAGACAGCAGAGGAGTAGTGGTGAGAGATATGAAGACCGGGCACTGTCACTGCCATTTATCAAGAAGCAGGGAATGATGAGCAAGCCTATGTCACATTGAGCAGAAACTAAGTTGTCAGTAGAAACAGTTACAAGATCACTCTGACCTTTATATTCTATCTTTAGACCAGATAGTGGGCTTATATAGGTGTTTACTATGTAGTTCTTTCAACTTTTCCATCGGTTTGAAACTCTTATTAAATAGTGGGGGGAAAACAATCAGATTCTTAGGATTTAATAATAATTCCAGAGTAAAATTAAGTTTTTCAGCTAGAGAGCCAAGGACTAGTCTTGATACCTGGTGACTCCACTAACAGAGCCTGTCCTCTGAAGCCCAATCAAAGAGCAAAGCATCCAGTCTCTTCCCAGAGACACTCACCTTAAGCAGTTTATGCTGCTGAAGAGTTTCCCGGGAAACATTCAAGGGGAGGTCATCTGAGTCCACCTTTAGACAGCAAAAGAAAAGTTCAGTGAGCAATAGAAACTGGGAAAAAAACCAAACCAACAAACCAAAAAAATACTTCCATCCCTCGTTTTTAATGATCCCCTCCTCATTATCTTTAGATACTTACAACACCCTTGACAAAATTAAGGTACTTGGGCATCATATCGTGGAAGTCATCTGTGATGAATACTCGGCGCACATACAACTAAGCAGGGGAAAAAAAAAAGTCACTTTCTGGAAATTAAACTTCCAAATTCTAAACTCGGTTTTTATCATTTAAAAACTCACCTTAATGTAATCACTCTTCTTAGACCCATATTCGTCAAAGAGGCCACGTGGAGCAGATGTAGGTACAAATAAAATGGATTTGAAGGTAACTTCCCCTTCAGCAGTAAAGTGGATGTAAGCCATGGGGTCATCACTTTCCTATGGAAAGATGGCATTTAGTCATTCCAAAGGCACCAGAAAAAGGCAGTGCAAAGGCTAAGTGATTTATCATGTGGTACACCCTCAGTTAAGCCTTTATTTAGTAGGAAAAGTTCCCTCACCAACAAAAGGGGGGTGGAATGGAGGAAAGAAGAACAGTTGAGACTGCTATTCTAACTGGCTAGACATGGTGGTTTTGCTGATGGTCACTGATCTTCATCAATAAACAGCATCGCTGGGTCTCCTAAACTTGGGGAAGAATGGATGAGTCTAGGTTCCACATTTGTCAAAGAACAGGGTAGAAAAATCATCTTGTCTCAACGAGAATATACAATGCTGCATGAGTGTACTATTCAATCACAAAAAGTTCTCAGGAACAATTTTCTTCCATTGGGATATGGACTATAGCAGTGGCTACAATGAGGTATGTAAATAAATAAAAAAACCCCAATTCCCTAGATTTGCATTATCCATTACTGTACCCATTTGTGCGTACTAAGCATTTGAAATACGGCTAATCCAAATTGGGATACCTATGGGTAAATGTAAATACAGATAACCAGACTTTGAAGATACAGTACAAAAAACAAAAACAACCCCCCCCAAGCCCCAAATGTGTCATTAATTGTTTAAATAATGATTACATGTTAAAATAAAAATATTTTGGGTATGTTGGATTAAATAAAATATAAAATTTATATAAAACATTAAAATTAACTACACCCATTTCAACTTTAAAAGATTGTATTTATTTGAGAGAGTGCGTGTGTGTGCAAGCGCGCACAAGTGGGGGGTAAAGGGAGGAGGGAAGCAGACTCCCCGCTGAGCAGGGAGCCCAACATGGGGCTAGGTCTCAAGATTATGACTTGAGCTGAAGGCAGACACTTAGCTGAGGCACCCAGGTGCCCTATTTCAACTTTTAAAAATGTGCCTATGTAGCTCACATTACATTTCTAATACATTACATTTCTAATGAATTACAATTTCATGTTAATCTAATAAATTTATAATAATCTAATAAATTACATTTCAGCTATCCCAGAAGAAAGTATGTTACATTTGTATACACTTAAGACTCTTCATGGGAATAAAAGTGGAGGCAGAACCAAGGGGACAGTTTTAAGAAATAAAACTTAAGGGATCGTTGGATGTTAACGTAAGGAAAACAGAAGGTTAAGAAACGAATCAATAGAATAAAGATTAAAGAACAAACACAACCACAGCAAATTAAGTTTTATCTAGCCATGCTAAATGTACAAAATGCTGTATGAGGAAATATTAACTTGAAACAATCTTAATCAATGCTAGTTTTGGATTCTACAGTTAAAAAGGATCAGTTAAAGGAAATAGATAAGGAAACAAAGATCTAGTAATTATTCCTAAGCATACAACCTCACAATAAATGTTTGAGGTTCTACATAGGCTTTTTAAAGGTTAGGTTAAAAGCCAGTGAATCAACATAGAGCAGAATCAGACCTATAGGTACAGGAACTGATGGCTGCCAGAGAGGAGGAGGGTAGGAGATGGACAAAACAGGTGAAAGGGAGTAGAAGATAGAAGCTTCCAGTTATGGAATCAGTAAGTCATGGGAATAAACAGTACAGCACAGGGAATAGTCAATGATACTGTAACAGTGTTGTATGGTGACAGATGGTAGCAAGTTTGTGGGGAGCACAGCAGAGTGCACAGATACTGAATCACTGTTGTACACCTGAAACTAGTGTAACATTCTATGTCAGCTATCAAAAAAAATTAAAAAAATAAAAGGTATTCATCCTTGAGTGGAAAAAAGCCAATAATGTTAAAAGCCATTCAACAACAGTTTTATGGAAATCATCAACCTACCTATGTAGGTAGTTAGATCATTTTGTAACACAGACCCCTAGGCCATCTGGTGAAGCCTATGACTCCTCGGAGTAAATTCTTAAAATGCATACGTAATATAAAACACACTAGATTAAAAAGGAAACCAACTGTGTTGAAACAGTTATAAAACAATCAAAACACACTGTTGATTTAGTAATGTTCATCACATTATTCTAAAATAATACTTACCTTTGAAAATGATTTGTAGAAAGCTTTGTATTCATCATCTTCTACTTCTTTTGATGGTCTCTGCCATATTGGTTTGATGTCGTTCATAAGTTCCCAATCCCAGACGGTTTTTTCTACCTGAAGTCACAGTACATGGTTAGTCAGCCACAGTAATACTGGCGGGAACCATAACCTTAGGACAGTTCAGATGAATGTGGGAAGCACCGACAGACACTGCTAATCTACTATGGCTCCTGCCAATGGGTTCAAAAATCTAAAAATATTTCTCTCAACATTTAGGACTGATCTATATGCAAAGAAGGCAACCCTTATCATTGTAACTGACAGAAAGCCAATTAAAGGTTTTTTCCATTATTAGGTAGTTACAATGTTACTTCTTGAAAATATCCATTTTGAGGTCAGAAGGATGAATACACATTAATTATCCCTACTTCAAGACTTATAGCAATCTAATATCTTATAATAAATATTCCTCAAACCTACCATTATTTCTACCTACTATGCCACCTGAAGAGGTCAGAGAGCTAATATTATGGTTAATATCTATATGACAGAAGATGCAGAAAGATTTTTTAAGATCTTAAAATTTAGAGTAGATAAGCTAGTCCTGGGCAACATACAGAACTCAGAAAACTGCCTAAAAATGATCTGTGTTTGGGACACCTGGGTGGCTCAGTTGGTTAAGCAGCTGCCTTCAGCTCGGGTCATGATCCCAGCTTCCTGGGATCGAGTCCCACATCGGGCTCCTTGCTTGGCGGGGAGCCTGCTTCTCCCTCTGCCTCTGCCTACCACTCTGTCTGCCTGTGCTCTCTCTCTCTAACAAGTAAATTAAAAAAAAAAAAAAATGATCTGTGTTTGCTACTTAAAACTTCCTACAGGCAGAAAACATATGTACTAGCAAATAAACTTAGTTTTTAAGTTGGGCCTATGGACTTCATATCTGGAGAAAAAAGACCTTAAAGAATGAAAATTTAATTCCGATCAGTCTGTGCATACTTGGGGTTCTGTGTTTTCTCAAACATGTCCTGAACATTTTAGTGTGGAGATGAACCAGACTTACTTTTTTGGTTTTTGGTTTTTTTTCCTCCTCTTCTTCCTCCACTGCAGCTTCATCATCAGAATCTTCTTTTTCTTCTTTGGCTGCTTCTTCTTCCTCCATGGGCTCCTCAACAGTTTCAGTCTGTTGAAGCAGAACTACAGTTAAATTCTCCTGTTTTGTAATTCTGATTTCATCTAGCAAGTATGAAATGCATTTACAGCTCAAAAAACTAGGGCTTCAATATGAAAATCCTGAATATCCTGAAAGAAACACACTGGGCCTTTTTTTTTTTTTTAAGTGTTATTTAAATATATGCCCACATAATACATATAAATTTTATCAACGTAGGTTTACCTTGCTGCTCCACACATAAATCGGGAAGTTTATAAACTGTGAGTATTTCTTGACGAGATTTTTAATTGTGTCCAATTCAAGGTAATCAGATGCTTCTTCTTTCAAAACTAGTCTGAAAGGAAAATAATTAAGACATTTATAGAAAGACATCCTTGGTTTAAAAGATTTGGTTATAAATTCATTCAAAATACCTTCCCGACAAAGCTAATGGATAGCAGTTCGGTGTAATCCAGGATGGCCCATTTTTCATGTTAAAAACTCTTATCACCAATGACGGTTTGTGAGCTAAATATACCAAACATGAGTACAGTAGCGGGAAGAATCTTCCTTGCGTCCCTCAAGTGGAAAATATCCTTAGTTCCAAGTAAACAGTGCAAATGTTCCAATCTTCTGAATATGTTGGGTTTTTTGTTTAGGTTTTGTGTGTGTGTGCATGTTTAGTTTTTTCATTTGAAGAACTCAAATGTTAAGTTAGCTCAAGGTAAGAAGGCACTGAAACATTCTGGAGAAAAACGGAGTGACATGCGCTCTGATAGTTACTTTAGAAATCAAATGATTATCATAGATGGCGAACCTAGGCGCACCTGGCTGGCTCAGTTGGAAGACTGAGATTCTTGATCTCGCGGTTTTGAGTTTGAGTCCTATGTTGGGTGTCCAGATTACTTAAAAATAAAACCTTAAAAAAAATTCTCTCCTATAGAGAGAGTGATAAATAATGTTTATTTATAATATATATAAAAATAATGTTTATTTAGTAACAAAAATATGTTCCTTAAAAAAGCTAGGAAATTAATCTTATTATTTCTATCTCCACTGTCCAAAACAGTACTCAGACTTTATTTTTTTTAAACAAAATTTAGGGACGCCTGGGTGGCTCAGTTGGTTAAGCGGCTGCCTTCGGCTCAGGTCATGATCCCAGCATCCTGGGATCGAGTCCCATATCGGGCTCCTTGCTCAGCGGGGAGCCTGCTTCTCCCTCTGCCTCTGCCTGCCATTCTGTCTGCCTGTGCTCGCTCCCGCTCTCTGACAAATAAATAAAATCTTAAAAAAAAAAAAAAAAAAAGACAGAAAAATAAAAAAAATAAAATTTAAAGTTAGTTTTTTAGTTGCACTGCCATATTCTAGGTATTCAGTAGACAAATGTGGCTAATAGCTGCCATACTGGACGGTGCAGAGGTAGAATTATTTCTAGAGCTCTACTGGACAGCACTGGCTTAGATAATTCTAATACTGAAAATTTCAGCATTGTTTCTTCTTACTGTCCCTTCTGCAAATCCCTTCTCCACTCACCACAAATAACACGTCATTAACATACCCTCAAACACAGTGGGGAGCACACGTTTTGGTGTTTGTGCTCCCAATAAATAAATATGGCCAATGTTATATCATGGGCCCCTTCTGGCTTCAAAAATCTTACAGTTTAGGGCCATTACTGAGAGGTAGATAGTTCATGATGACGCAGCCTAATGAAGTGGCCAAGCCTCTGGTTTTAGAACATGTTTCTCAGTGGTGTGGGGTTGGAGGAAAGTTCAGTTGTGGATCCACGTTCAAGATGATGATTACATCTTAGAGGTATTCAAAAGGCCACTGGATATATCGATGAAGAACCCAGTAGGGAGATCTAAATGCAGATCTCCAACCTAGGATTGGCAAACTATGGCTGGCACCCGAAGAAATTTTATTGGGACACAACCTCATCATGTATTGTCTATGGTCACTTTCGAGCAAGAACATCAGAGTTGTAACATATGACAGATCTGACTGTCCAAATGCTTAAAATATTTACTAGCTGGCCCTCCGGAAAAAGTCAGCTGACTCCTGATCCAGACTAAGAATAGAGATTTGAGAACCCTGAGCAAGAACTGGAAGCCAAATCCATCACGGTAAGAAGACTGTACAAGGAACACAAAAATAACGAGGAAGGGCGGACAGTTACCTTTGAAAGAGAGATACTGTCAACATTTAAGCAACAGGCAAAGGAAACAAAAAGATATTCAGGGTCCCGGAAACGAGGTGCTAAGTGGATAGTGTTAAATAGACAGCAAATTATGTAGGAAACAGAAGAGGAAAACTCAGGAAAAAAGAAAGCCTATTGCTGGGAGCAAAGTCAATTTAAATCTGACTAAAATATGACTAAAAACCGACTGGATTTAGCAACAAGATTACTGGTGACTTATTTCAACAGAAAGGTGGTAGATTAAAGTCAATGCCTGACTGTAGAAGGGGGCACGGCACCACCGCTCTCTTTCCTTTCCCACTGACACTTGAACATGTTTTTGATGGGAAAGAGGGAGTGTGTGGGGAAGAATAACTTCAAAAGATGGGGTTGGAATTAATTTATGCTTAGCCTCTGAGGAGGTAGGAGGCAGGCAGCAGATCAGTAGTGACCAGCTGTAGGGAAAAATGTAGAATACCTCCCTCCCAGCAGGAAGGACAGAAGCAAATGTACTAGATAGCATTTACTGGATGCTAATTTCATGATCTCCTTGAATCCTCACAAACTCACTCATAAGAGTACAGCAGGGGCTAATTTAGGGGTAGGAACAGAAATAGGGAGGCACTCAGTTGTTTGATGGCTTCTATTTTATTGGTCAACTAGAAGATGAAATCATATATTTAAGGTGGGACCTTGACCTCATCACTTTCTTACATTCTCTTTCCTTTTTCCTTTGGCCATAGACTGTCAGTTCCTTAAATGGGCCTCTTGGTCTTTGGAGCTTCCAACATACTGTGCTTGCTGCCTAGAATACTGGAACCTAACTTACCATGATTTCAGAAAGTCCTTCTGATAAGGGAAGTATCCTCTAGCTTCCTTTCTGGCATTTGCCACTCTGAAATTATCTCATGTTTTTCTTATTTACTAGAACTAGCCACATGGAAGCAGTGACTGCACTGTTCTTGCTCCCCAATGGAGTCCTCAACCCTAGCAGGTGATAGGCACTCAAATGATCATCTGCTGAATAAATGCTGGGGTAGAAGGACTTGAAGAAAAACGGCAATTTTGCTCAGGGAGAGCACTTGTAAGGTTTCACTCACTCATCAGCCATCCATGCTACCTGCACGAAGCTGTCCTGATTACCCGTACACTCCTAGAAACATCTGCCAGTCAAGTGTTAGGCTCTGGGAATGGAACAGTAAAGCAATGTTTGCTTCTGCGGAGCTTCCATCTAGGTACTCTCATCTGTCTCTCACCTAAAACATCAACCCTCTTGGGATGTCGTTTTCGAGCTCACTGCCGTTAAGAGATGAAATTTACCTATGTTCCTTTAACACCTAACAGAGAGGGCACGGGGGTGTAACTATTAGTGATGCTTCCAAATGACAGCAGGAGAGAGGACTGTGAAGAACGGAGGCAGAGAAAGGTAAATTGGGAAAAGTTAGTAAAAGTATTAAAATGACTCATTTAATTAGTCTTTGTTAAAACACTATTTATGAAAATGAATACAGGAACTGTTCACCTTCTAGGGTGAAGAACACTGGTCAAAATGACACATACATGCTTTCTTATACTCTACTTAAAAATTCTTATGTTGAGAAAATTTAAAACTGGATTAAGAAAAAAAGTTGAGGCTGTAGGCACATTTTCACTTGGCAACAAGCAAGCCAAATGACCTCTGAATGGGATTTCTCTGATGTGGCCTAAAGCTGGTAGCTTCATATAGCTCAGTATTTACTTGTCATTCATTAGGTATTAAGCAAATTTAAGTATCTTGTTATATTTGGAGGGTAGGTGAGGCAAAAAGTTGCTGTTTACTTTGCAGTGCTACGAACACCAAGAGACCCTGGTCATGAAATCTGCCTCATCTATACAAGTAACAGTTACTGGCTTAAACCAAATTCTAGTTTGAGTTCAACAATTTGCAACCATCCTCAAAGGAGACATCTTCCTCTGAAAAACTTTCGTTAACTTTCTTCAACCTCTTTATTTGTATCCTTTCTCTCCAACTGGTCCCCACCCAGCACCAATGACTACCAGTTCAGGACTTTCAATAGTCACTCTGAGAGTATCCTCTCATCCAGTCCTGCCAACCTCCACATCCATCTTCAGAAAACCTTAAAAAAGCTAATCAAAATGTCTATCATTGTCACCGAGAGGAGTTTCTTTAATCCTGTGAACATGCTGTGCCTCCTTGCCTTTACAGCTATAACCCTCCACAGATCTGACACTTCTTACCCAAGTCTTGCTTCTCGGGAACTCTTGAATCGACCCACTTCTGTGAGGCCTCCAATTTGCCTTCTCCCTACAAGAGCTAACCCTTCGACTTTTTGCTGTCTATATATAGCAGCCATTATAAAACTCTTTGCCCTTAGGCGGTCCTTAAAATACTTCCTCAAGTGATGAGAACAGGTCAATTTTGGAGAAAAGGAATGAAAGCCCAGAATAAGTGGTTTGCTCAGAGTCAAGATCCTCACTAGGATGGTTACTTTTTTTTTTTTTTTTAAAGATTTTATTTATTTACTTGACAGACAGAGATTATAAGTAGGCAGAGAGGCAGTCAGAGAGAGAGAGGAGGAAGCAGGCTCCCCGCTGAGGGGAGAGCCCGATGTGGGGCTCGATCCCAGGACCTGGGATCATGACCTGAGCCAAAGGCAGAGATTTTAACCCACTGAGCCACCCAGGCGCCCTAGGATGGTTACTTCTTATTAGGAATCAGTAATACTCACGTAATTGTTGTTCCCCGTCCTAGAGTGTTTCCTCTTGGGTCAGCAATGACAGAAAATTCATTGGAGTCAGACTCCCAGATGTGCTGGGTATCATTGTTGTGTTTTGATGTGACAATAACCTTATCTGCTACAAGGAAGGCAGAATAGAAACCGACACCAAACTGGCCTATCAATTCAGAAGTTGACTGGCCATCTTCTTGTGCCTCAGTCATTTTGTTTAAAAACTCGCTTGTTCCAGACTTGGCTATGGTACCAAGGTTTTTAACCAGCTCTTCCCGGGTCATTCCTACACCAGTGTCTGTGACATGTAGCAGATTCTTCTCCTTGTCACACTGAAAACAAGACAAGAACAGGACAGTTTTATTTGCTTAATACTCACAGTATGACAAGTAAATACTGGGCTATAGATTCAGAAACTACCAGCTTTGGGCCACCTCAATTCCAATACAGAAAACTAAACTGGGTAATTTTTCTCCAATAGTAATTTATGGCCTTTTCAGAAAATGTGCACCTTACACGCAAGCATCTTTCTTTATAGAGAATAACCTTAAATTCAGTGTATTTTAGAAAGTATCAATATAAAGAAGACAGAGACTGGTCTAAATTTCAAAGAAAAATAGAATTTTATACTGACTATTTTTTTCATAGAAAATAAAAAGGTTCAAAACTTGAAGGACTTCTGTATTGAGAATACATGGTGATCAATGTTCTTCACTAATTACCCCCAGCTCCGTCTTCCAGAAACATAGAAGGAATATGCTTCCTTCATTTTTGGTTATTAAGGCCATGTGACCAGTTCTGGCCAATGAGCTGCAAGAGGGAGTCAAAAATGTAGCTTTCAAACTAGAGCCTTTAAGGGATGGGAGACCCTCCAAGTTCTCTGTACCATGGTAACAAGCTACACTCCAGATGGTGGCTACTCAATCAGCCTGTGTCTAGGAGTGAAGATGATACAACAAAGGCCACAGTGGCCTGTGGTTGAGGAGTTAATCGAGGGGTTAGCAAACTTTTTCTGAAAAAGGGCCAGAGAGTAAATATTTTAGGCACGTGGGCCATACGGTCTCTGTCACAACTATTCAAACCCACTGTGTAGCACAGAGGCAGTCATAGCTAACACATAAGCAGGCATGGCTGTGTTTCAATAAAACTTTACAAAAACAAGTAGGCTGGGGGTATCTGGGTGGCTCAGTTGGTTAAGCGGCTGCCTTCGGCTCAGGTCATGATCCCAGGGTCGTGGGATCGAGCCCCACATCAGACTCTCTGCTCAGCTTGCTACCTCCTCTCTCTCTGCCTGCCTCTCTGCCTACTTGTGATCTCTATCTATCAAATAAATAAATAAAATCTTAAAAAGGAAATAAAACAAAAACAAAAACAAAAACAAGTAGGCTGGATTTGGCCCATAGGCTGTATTTTGCAAAATCCCAATTTAAGCCCCTGGGCTTGGGGGGTTATCTGTTACTGCAGCATAACCTGGCCTATCTTGACTGATTCAGATTCTCTATCCCTATCCCTATGGACTCTTTTTGCTTTAGAAGAAAAAGTTTTAAGTTTTAAGCTTACCTTAATTTTGACAGTTAGTTCCTCATTTCCAGCAAGAGCATTTTCATCAGTCAGTGATATTAACCTTATCTTATCTAAAGCGTCAGAAGCATTTGAAATCAGTTCTCTCAAGAAAATCTAAAGGGAAGCCAGATTTAACACACACTTTGATTACCCTCAAGATATACAAAACAGCAAATTTAATGTCAAACTCATGTACAGAAGTGGCTCTACTCTCTTGGTAAAAGGAGATACAGCTCTTTACACATAAGACTGTTACAACTGTAAGGGATACCCAAACTGGTAAGATTAGTAACACTCCAGTCTCATACTAGTGATCTTTATATATGTAACAAACATGCTTTGGTTTGTGTGACTGGCCCTCAACCCTGTTTAGCAGACTATGAACATATTTGGAGGAGAAAGGACAAAAGGAAGATGTCCAACCACCACCCCTGACAGGTATCTAGCAGTAATTTTTATATGTACTGGGTATTTAAACTCTGCTATTAACTACTAACTTGGAGTTACTACTAAGTATATTTATTATAAAGGTAAACAAGTATGCTATTGCACAGAGAGAAAATAATATTATCCCAACTACATTGTTGCTTACCTCTTTATTTTTATACAATGAGTTGATGATAAGTTTCATCATTCTATTCACTTCAGCTTGGAAGGCAAATTTTTCTGACTTCTCTCTAAGTTCTCTTATTTGGGATGCATTTAATCCATCCAACTGAATAGCTTCTTCCTCTCTAAGGAAAAAATGTTGATAAACAACAATTGCATTGCTTACTTAGCTCCCCCTCAAAACACAGGATTCTGTGATGAAAGCACAGTGGTCTCAAAGGATTGTCTTAAGGGTTAGAAGGGTAAAATGGAAGCCATTATAAAATATTACCAACCCACTATTTCTATTATTTTGCCACAGTAAAATTTTACCTTAGCATTGACTTGTAATACTCAGTTCTTAAAACAGTCAGAAAAATGAACCTGACTTTCCTCTACCAAAAATAAAAAGGAAGGTCATACTTCTATGTTCCCTCGCATGTGGGACTGCCTCTTTGCCTGGGAAGCTTTGGCCTCTAAAGCTCTACTAAACTGTCAATTAAGTCCCAGGGGGCCAACTTTGAAAACACTACTCAACTGAGAGAAATCTTTTTTAAAATTACGAAGTTTAGGGGCACTTAGATGGTTAAGTCAGTAGAACACGCAACTCTTGATCTGAGGGTCAGGAGTTCATGCCCCACAGTGGGGGCAGAGATTAAAACAAAAACAATTAAGTTTACATACTTACTGCATATAAAACCAATGGGTCTTTGGAAAGTCACAGACTTTATATTCTGCAATCCAGTTATCCGAAGTTTTCAAAAGAAATTCATCCCTTTCTGACCAGTCATTCTAGGGGCAATTTAGGGGATACTTAGGGATGACGATGCCTCATAGCCCTAACATTTTCTTTGACCATTTGTTAGGTACTTAAATTTGGGGTGTTACATGTCATCTAGACATCTGAAGAAAAGATAACAAGCTATTATATTCCAGTGTTCATAAGGGCTAATCTGTTCCAAAAGAACACAAACCTCTGTACTACTTCATCATCTGTCCTTGAACCTTCTCTACTTTTACCCAGATCCTCTTCCACTGTACCATCCACATCGACTTCATCATCAGCTCGGACCGACCCTGAAAGATTTCACACCAGAAAACTCTTAAACCATGGTTGCTTCCTGTACTTTTCAGGAGAAATAAAACCAAACAGGGCAAGAGTAGGGGTTGCAAAATGCAGATGGTAAATACAGGAGGTGGGGTCGGAGGAATGGATCCACTAGTTTATAAAGACCCCCTGTAAACCCAACTTGGTATATTTCTTATTTAAGTTCAGATACTGAGTCCTCCAGCAGATTCTGACAGACGGAGGCTGCCAGCACGTCTGAAGAGCGGCCCTCCGCCCTCGGATGCTTTATTAAATAAAGTTTGGCAGACTTGATACCGGGTCCCTTCCACATTCACACGTGTTGCATGCAGGCCGAGGCAAGGCCTCCCGATTGACCATGCCAAAACTTAGACCTGCGGTACCGCAGGTCAAACTACAAATAGAATTTGTGCAACCACTGCGAGAGGAACCGAAATCGGGCCCAACTGAGCGAGGGAAGAGACGAGATTTTGAGATGTTAAGAAGCTCGAGCAAAAGTGAAGCAAACACGCTGACACCGCGTTTCTTCTGACTCAGGGCCCCACAGTCCCCAGTCCAGCACCTAAGAAAGGAAACCCGCGTTCTGACTCGCAGACTGGGTGAGGGGGTCCCCAAGCTCAGAGGGCCAAAGGCTTCTGCGTCTGACAAAAACCCTCCGGAAGGGGCACCCGCAAGGCTCCCAGGGGACCTAGAGCCCGAGAGGCGCCCCACCCCAACTTGCTCGAGACCTCTAAGCACGAATACTAGGAGATGGGCACGGGATTTAAATGTTCTCGGTTCTCGCTTTTCCTTTCCACAGAGGAGAGTGCGCGAACTCCCCTGAGCCTCTTTCGAGGAAAGGCGATGAATTCCCCTCCGCCCAACGGAGGGCCCGTAATCCCCCTCCTAGGCTCAACGCCCCCAGAACCTTCGAGAAGAAGCCGCGCTTGAGGGGGGGGGGCGTCCGGGGGTGCCCGCTCCTCTGGGATCACTCACCGAAGGTCAGCAGGACGCAGCAGAGGCCCAGTACCCACAGGGCCCTCATGGCGCGCGGCCGGTGAGAGTCTCAAGTCCCTTTAGATCGCAGGAGCCACCTACACCCCCCACCACGGGGTTCAGATCCTCACACCACTAGCCGCGCGGTCCGCCCACTACCCCCAAACAGGTCGGGCCGCTTTTCACCCCAGCCTCTCCCGGGCGGGGGACGGGAAACACGAACCCACCAATGGTGCCGCACCACGCACCCCCTCTACCCAATGGGGAGTCGTGGGGGGGACAGCAGTGTACCAATCGGAGCTGTCCAGGTGCGGTGCCCGATGCCCGAAGCGTGGCTCCCTCCGATTGGTCAGCCGTAGTCTCTCTTCTCCAATCAAATGACTCCGCGGGCCTTCTCACGCGGGACCGCCCTTTGCCTGGGTAGCTTTGGCCTCTCAAGGAAACGGCCCAATGAACGTCAGCACAGAACACATCCCTCGTTTTGGAGAGGTCGCAGAGGAACCACTTCCGGAACCTTGAGCACGTTTATTCCGTGACCAGGGGAAACGGTAGTCATGGAAACGGTTCTTCGCTTTCTACAACGTGGGGTCACGTTGGGAATGATACCCGCGCGCCTTTTCGCGGCCAACTTTCTCTTTGGCAGTGCATCCCGGAGAAGAGAAACACGTGAGAGGTTGAAAATCCCCGGAGTACTTTTTAGAAGAAGGTGGTGAGGAACTATAGTTCCCGGCATGCAACGTACCGGGGGGGGTACGCTGCATTGCATGTTGGGAATCGTAGTCTTTGGCCTGTGGACCAGCTGCGTAGTTTATTTCTGCGGCATCTCCCACCGTGTCTTTGCTGTGATTATGTGCTGCGTGTTTTAGAGTTTACGTCTTGTTCTGACTGTAGTAGAGGTTTGTATTTATTCCAGGACTCTCCAGGGTACACAGCCTGTAGAAGCAGGTCTGGAAGACACCTTAGCCGCGGCCGCCCTGAGTTCGGGGGTCGGCCTCTCCGAGTTTGGACTCCGCCTCCGGCTGGTAAACACGAGTCTGGCTTCTCTTGCGTCACTCAGGGGCCGCCGGAGCCCTCTCTGGTTAAAGTGGCCGGAACCTGCGGCCTTTCTGGTCTGGTTTGCAGGAGAGGCTAGTGGGGCTTCTTCTTCTTTTTTTTTTTTTCCCCCTGAGGGAAATTGAGAACTTTGCTGCCCTCAACTCCCTAAAGTTCAGAGGCGGTGACTGGCGGCCTTAGAATCCCTGTTGTCAGGTGGAGAGTGTGTTCGTGAAGTTCTGTCTAGCCCAAAAAAGGGGGGAAAAAAGCCTCGTTTATTCGGTGCAGGAGGATACACCTGCAGATATTTGAAAGCAAAACCTGTGGGGCTGCAAATGAGAGGGTGTGCAGCTTTGTAACTTCATAGAAATACCTACTTCGCATTTAGAAAGGCACAAAGGACCAGGTGTCTTTCCGTCAAGGGAAGTCCCTCACCCTAAGCTTGTGCCTTTGGAAATATTTTTTGTATCAATTTAACCTCGTCTTTACATACCTCTCCCCCCACCCCAACTTCGACCTTATTTCCAACAAAAACACTCCCTTCCTTGTTGCTTCCCCCAGGAAAATGGAACTTTGAATTTGTTTGCAGATATTCATTCGAATTCCTGAAAACAAGCTTTTCAGTGACAGGCTATCATAATCTTTTTGCAACTTCCCCTATTTAGGTTTACCAATCTTAATCTTGTGGTTGGTGTTTACACATTGTGGTGGTGACTTATTTACATCTGCTCAAATTACCAACATTTGTTACTAGTAAGCAAAGGTGCCTTTCAAAGCTTTTTTTTCTTTTAATGCTTTTGTGTTTTATCTTTTTTTTTTTAAGAGTATACCAGGGTGAGAATTACATTCAGAAATCTCAAATAATTGGATTTTTTAATATTTTAACTCCTTTCTTTCACTTTTGTGCATTTCACAATTCAACTTTTTCACCTCTTTCTTCAGCTCTGAACAAGTAAGCAACCAGTTCTGAAATTGCAAATTCTATCTTAAAGGGTCAGTGGTGCTAGTTCATTTTGCACCTGGAGGGAACTGAGAATGAGACACGTCCTCCAAAATAGAGCCAATGCTTGTGAGTAGACGTTTCACCAGATGATGGTGGGAATTTATGAGGCAGGCAGGATGTAAGATACAGACTGGCAGAAGATGGCCAGCTGTTGTCTGGCTTGGCTCTGCCCCTTTAAGACAGGATCCCTGTATTTGCGCCATGTGCAAGGAAAGGACAGCTTATTCAGATTCCAGCCTTGCTTATTCTCACCTGGGGTGTCCACCTCTTCTGACTTTTTACCCATTATTGATTCTCACTTCCCATCTTGGTCTAGTTCCTCTGGAACTTATACTCCAGGCTGTTACTAAACTCCCTACCTTTGGATCTGATTCCCTTGCTTCCTAATTTTAGTTTTTCCCTTTGACACTGTATATCCATGGACACTATGGGAACAACTACCTTTGGTGTTGTTTGTAAGTCTCTTCTTAGAAGAGAAAATCGTATAGACAAAGGGGTGTCATTATGGGCAAACGTGTTGCTAACCTGGTAGACAGATGTAGTCCAGCCTTGAGGAGGCAGAATGCAGACCAGGGAGATTAAGGCAGGAGAGCAGTTGGAATTAGGGAGCTTAAGGAATGGGGGTGAGCACCAAGGTGAATTTGTTAGCTGATTGGTTCATTCATTCATTCATTCAATTCAGCAAGCATTGATCTGGCACATGCCAGGGGTTATGCAAGGTGCTGGCTGTGTAAGGGTGAGGGATATAGATGCGGTCTCTGTGCAGAGCTTGAACAGATAGTAACAGCGGAGTTGCATAAGTGCATGTATCTTATTTAAAGTGAAGCAAAGGGGCACCTGGGTGGCTCAGCGGGTTAAAGCCACTGCCTTCGGCTCGGGTCGTGATCCCGGGGTCGTGGGATCGAGCCCCACATCGGGCTCTCTGCTCAGCGAGGAGCCTGCTTCCCTTCCTCTTTCTCTCTGCCTGCCTCTCTGCCTACTTGTGATCTCTGTCAAATAAATAAATAAAAAATCTTAAAAAAAAATAAAGTGAAGCAAAGCTGTGAGGAATGACTGCAGAAGAGTATGAGGGGAATTTTTGGAGTGATGGAAGTGCTTTTGATCTTGATTTTGGTGGTGGTAAAGACACATGGCAGTAAAAGCTCTACGCTTAAAGAAGAATGGATTTTGTTATATGTAAATTGTACCTTGATCAAAATAACTGATAGCAACTATCATTCTAAACAGCAAAACACCAAAACCTGCTTGTAGGAATCAGGAACCACCAGACCAACATGCCTGATTTTGTTAGTATTGTCCCACACTGTTTTGGAGGGTCTAAGACAAGAAAATGAAGTAATTGGCATTAATTTTAGAAGAGTCAAAGTCTTTTATTTTGGAATTCCTTCTCACTGGTGAAGTAACTGTATACCTTGGAAACCCAAGAGACTCTGGTTAGGGAGAAAACATTATAATGAGTATGAAAATCTGGTAAATTATTGACTGTACAATAAATACATAATCACCAATAGACTTGCTCTAATCTTGCAAAAAGCACACAGAAGTGGAAATTTGAAAGACTTCATGTAGGGGTACCTAGGTGGCTCAGTTGGTTAAGCAACCGACTTTTGATTTTAGCTCAGGTCTTGATCTCAGGGTTGTGAGTTTAAGCCCCACTTTGAGCTCCGTGCTGGGCATGGAGTTTACTTAAAAAATAAAAAAAAATCCAGCTTAGAATGAGAGCACCTGTGAGCACACACTAGTGATGCAGGAAACCTTTGCAGATTGAACATCCAGAAAATGCAGCAAAAAGCCTAGGGTCTACCAGGCCTCCTCCCTGCTGGACCCTGAATTCCAATTTTCATCTTTCTAGCACTAGCACTCTGAGACTGCTGCTTTTCAGCATTGTGCTTTCTTCCAAGAATATAGGTTCCGTGTGGCATAAGAATCAGCAAGTATTTTGAGGGGAAAAGCAATAGAGAATGTAGGGCTCATTTAGCAACGCTTCCTTTCTTTCTGGAATCTTGTCTCCTCAAATCTTGATGCCTTTAAACAAGTTCTCAAGTACCTTATCTGGCTTTTCTTCTTGTTCTAGGCTAAGGGTTGTCTGCCTCACATTGTCCATCATAGTAAATTATACAAGTAGATGTGGCTCTCAATGGCAGATACCGAACTTCGTGGTCCTATTTGAAGGTTTCAAAGAAAAAAAAAATTTAGAGAAGACACTAAACAACCATAAGTATTTTCTTTTATTAGCTTTTGTGAGGTTTTTCACCAAGCACTTTGTGTAATTTTTAATGTTTCCAAACTGTGGAACTTGTATTATTTTGGCTGTAGAACAATAAATGTGTTTCTAAATATTTAATGGAACTATAGTTTTATCTTATTTTTGACTAGTTTTAGCTGTGAAATATTTGTGATCTTTTCCCTATACCCTGCCCAGCTTACTCTAAATTAGCTTGCTTGAGAATTGACTTGGATTTATAAAATGGTCACCTGCATTTGCTAACAAAATCTCTGGTTGCTGTAACTTTCTTATGCAATTAGAAAATTTAAGCCTTTAAAGAAAATATTTTATTTATTAATTATTATTACTATTTTTTTTTAAAGATTTATTTATTTATTTATTTGAGAGAGAGAGAGCGAGCACAGGCAGACAGAGAGGCAGGCAGAGGCAGAGGGAGAAGCAGGCTCCCCGCCGAGCAAGGAGCCCGATGCGGGACTCGATCCCAGGACGCCGGGATCACGACCCAAGCGGAAGGCAGCCGCCTAGCCAACTGAGCCACCCAGGCGTCCCTATTATTACTATTTATTTAAGATTTTATTTACTTATTTGACAGAGATCACAAGTAGGCAGAGGCAGGTAGAGAGAGAGGAAGGGAAGCAGGCTTCCCGCCAAGCAGATAGCCCGATGCGGGGATTGATCCCAGGACCCTGGGATCATGACCTGAGCTGAAGGCAGAGGCTTTAACCCTCTGAGCCACCCAGGCACCCCTATTTATTTATTTATGTATGTATGTAGTTATTATTTATTTATTTGATAGAGTGCATGTGAGAGTGCACAAGCAGGGGGAGCAACAGAGGAAAAGGGAGATGCAGGCTCTAAACTGAGCAGGGAGCCCTTCTGGGGGCTTGATCCCAGGACCCTGGGATCATGACCTGAGCAGAAGGCAGTCACTTAAGCGACTGAGCCACACAGGTGCTCTTACACCTGTTTTAAATCAAATTCACCTGTAGTCTTATAGTTTGTATTTTATTTTCTACCAGTTAAAAACAAATATTTCCCTAGAGTCTGCCTTAGAAAAATAGGTCGATTAAAAAATATCTATCCAATTGTCTTCTATCAACTTTGGACACTAGCAGAGTGTAAAAGGAGTTGAAATTCAAGTAAGATTTGTTACATTTTAAGTTATACATACCGGTGCATATTTTGCATGATCCAATTAGCCACACTGATGATAATTTACATTAGGAACGAAATAGAATTTTAGAACTAGAAGAAATCTTGGAAATCATGTAGTTCTACAACTTTCCCTTTCAGTTTAAAATGATAAACCGAATATATTTTCATGGTTTTAAAAAGTGCCCAGTTGGCACAGAGAAGTATAGGTCAAAGGTAAAAGTTCTAGGTTCTTCCTACCTCATTGTTTCTATTCTCTAGAGGTCAGAACTAACAGAGGTTCCTTCCACAGATTTGTTCGTTTGTGTGCAAAGTACATGTGTGTGGTAAAATTAAAGATGAAAACTTTGATTTTCTCTAAAGAGAAATGGAACAATACACATTAGCTTATTCCATTTAATATATCTTTGATGTCTCATTCTTTTTAACCTCTCCTATTTGTTAGGCATTCATATTGTTTCCAGTTGCTATTACAGTCAGTGCTGTGGAGAATGCTTTAATATGCACAGGTTTTGTTTTTTTTTTTCTCTGCGAGATAAATATTTAGTTTTGGAATAGTTAGATCAAAGGATATATGCGTTCAAAATTCTATGGGTATTTACCAATTCCTCTGAAAAAAGCTATCCTAATTTATCTCCCATATGAAGCCTTCCCCCCCACCCCTCTTTTTGAAAAGCAGTTTAGGAGATTTGAGGTCCTGAGAAATTAAATGATGTAACTGAATTAGGTATTGGTGGGTCAAGGTAGAACTCATATTTTAAAAATTTCTTACATTGTTCTAGCCACCGCATACCTCTTGACTACATTTTAAAGATTTTTAAATGCTTTTTTTAAAAAAAGAAATTTTTTTATGATTTTAAAAGTCATGAATGTTTATTATAAAAAAATTGAAAATTAAATAAAAAGTCTCTGCTCCGCAGGGAGCCTGCTTCTCCCTCTGATCTTTCCCCTCTCATTCTCTCTCTCTCTCAAATAAATAAAATAAAATAATCTTTTTTTTAAATTATTTTTTTTAATTTTTTTAATTTTTAAAAAATTTTTATTTAAACATATAATGTAACCCCGCCACCCTCTCCCAACCCCCCCCCCCACTCAGTTTGTTTTATGACATTAAGAGTCTCTTTTGGTTTGTCTCCCTCCCGATCCCATCTTGTTTCATTTTTTCTTTCCCTACCCGTTTAACCTCCACCTCGGTTGCATCTCCACTTCCTCATATCAGGGAGATCATATGATAGTTGTCTTTCTCTGATTGACTTATTTCGCTAAGCATAATATCCTCTAGTTCCATCCATGTCGTCGCATAAAATAAAAAAAATCTTTAAGAAAAAAAGGTCAAGGAAGAAAATTAAAATAAGAAATGCCTTAAAGAGATAAATCACTATAGACATCTTATTGTCCGCATTAAAATTTAACATGTATTTTTAAATTAAAATTAGAATCACATAATAATACTGTTTTTGAAACTTTTTCACTTGTCAATATATGGTAACTTTTGCCCATATAAGCATTTTTAAAAAGATTTTATTTATTTGATAGAAAGACACACAGTGTGTGTGGGGGGGACACAAGCAAGAGGAGTGGGAGGGAGAAGCAGGCTTCTTCTTGAGTAGGGAGCCTGACATGGGGCTTGATCCCAGGACCTGGGATCATGACCCTCATGAGCTCTGAGCCAAAGCAGATGCTTAACAACTGAGCCACCATTCGAGGTGCCCCCATATAAACATTTTTACAAGATATCTTTTAATGGATATACACAGTTTCATGTTATGACTACACTGTGATTGTCCAATTTATTATTGTTAGGTCTTTATAACCAATTTTTAAGCCATCATAAATATTGCTACAATGAAAATCCTCATTGATAAATCCTTGCATACAAAATGATTTTTAAAAAAAATATTTTATTTATTTATTTGAGAGACAGAGCATGAGAGAGAAGGTCAGAGGGAGAAGCAGACTCCCCATGGAGCTGGGAGCCCGATGCGGTACTCGATTCCGGGACTCCGGGATCATGACCTGAGCCAAAGGCAGTCGCTAAACCAACTGAGCCACCCAGGCGCCCTACAAAATGATTTTTTAAAATTGGAATGCTGGGGGGCGCCTAAGTGGCTCAGTGGGTTAAAGCCTCTGCCTTCGGCTCAGGTCATAAACCCAGGGTCCTGGGATGGAGCCCCGCATGGGGCTCTCTGCTCCTCGGAGAGCCTGCTTCCTCCTCTCTCTCTGCCTGCCTCTCTGCCTACTTGTGATCTCTGTCTGTCGAATAAATAAATAAAATCTTTAAAAATAAATAAATAAAATTGGAATTCTGGGGCACCTGGGTGACTCGGTGGGTTAAGGCCTCTGCCTTCGGCTCAGGTCATGATCCCAGGGTCATGGAATTGAGCCCCATATTTGGCTCTCTGCTCAGCAGGGAGCCTGCCTCCCTTCCTCTCTCTCTGGCTGCCTCTCTGCCTACTTGTGATCTCTGTCTGTCAAATAAATAAATAAAACTCTTAAATAAATAAAATTGGAATGTTTGGGGGGCACCTGGGTGGTTCAGTGGTTTAAGCCTCTGCCTTTGGCTCAGGTCATGATCTTGGGGTCCTGGGATGGAGCTCCGAATAGGGCTCTCTGCTCAGAGGAGAGCCTGTTTCCCACCCCCCAACCTGCCTCTCTCTCCCTGCCTCTCTGCCTACTTGTGATCTCTGTCAAATAAATAAATAAGGTCTTAAAAAAATTAAATAAAATTGGAATGCTTGGTAAAAAATACGACTTATTTTGGAAGGATCTTGATAGTAAAAATTGCCCTCTGGAATAGTTGTACCAATTTACATTCCCACCATTGACATTTTAAGCATTAGAAGCTTAAAAAAATATAGGGCTATCAGGGGTAAACTTACCAAAGTTAGAACCTGCGGTCATTGTGGGTGGGGAGCAGGGGGTGTGGCATTTGAATATAGAAATTTCTAAGCCTTAAAATATTGAGAGAAATTTCTGTAAAAGGTCAGAGGAACTTTTGACCCATTAACAGGTACTTTCATAACTTTTAGTTATCCAGTATAGTGATGTATGGGGTAATGCTGTCGAGCCTGCTTTATCACAAAATATGAAGGCAAACATTTGCGGTAAAGGTAATATTACAGTGGATAACAATAGGAATAGCAAACATTGAGGGCTTAGTATGGACCTTGTAGATTATAAATAAATTAAACAGTGATAACTTGCTTAAAAAATCTGTTGGGCAGGATATTTCTTTATGAGAAGTCCATTTTAGCAGTGTTAAAACAAATTTTAGCACAATTAGGTGCTTATTATGCTAAGTCTCATTTAATCCCGTCATGGAGGTGGTCTTTATTTCCAGATTTACAGGTGTCACAGTCAGTTTGAGGCAGGGTTTATGGGACTCCAACACCCATGTTCAACCTCCAAGAGTGTACCCACTCCGATGCCCCTTACTTCTATCAGATGGGCCCGGGACAGATATTAAATAACTTTGATTCCCTGGTGTACATGTTGGGGCTTTCAATTCTGCGTTGGTCTTTTTTTTTTTTTCCCCCTGCTTCAGTCTTTTCGATTAGACCAAGAGAAATTTAGGTTGGTGCAAGTTTGCTTAAATGTCTCTCTAGTAAGTACATGTTAATCTATTCAGTAAAATGAGAAGTATATCTAACTATAATTTTTTTCACACTGTTTGCTTTTTAAGGCATTTATTTTTATGGCTACCATCTATTTGTGGCATTTGATAAGGCTTTTGGACTTATGGTAATAATGAAGCTTTGAGTTAAAAATCTTTTTTGTATTAAATTGTTTTAACAATTAAACGTCACGTCTTTTCTATATTTTCCTTCCACTCAAAAATAACTCCTTCCATTTAGGTTCCTTCTGCTCCCCACTCCCCTGTCTTAATCCCCTTTTTCGGCAAAAACTGGGAAGGCTCATTATTAGCAATTGTGAAGCAAGGTGTGGAGATTATTATTTTTTATTTTATGTTATCTTTTTTTTTGTTTGTTTTCTGTTGTTTTTTTTTCCTTTTTTTATGTTATCTTTTTTTAAAGATTTTTAAAACATTTTTATTTATTTGTTTGAGAGAGAGAGCATGCTTATGAGTATGAGGTGAGGGAGGGAGGGTTAGAGGGAGATGGACAAGCAGACTTCCCACTGAACGCAGGGCTCAATCCCAGGACCCTGAGATCAAGACCTGAGCCAAAAACAGACTTTTTTTTAAAGATCTTATTTATTTATCTTAATTTAATCTTAATTACTTAAGATTAATTTATCTTAATTATTTAATTTATCTTAATTATTTATTTATCTTATTTATTTATTTGATAGAGATCACAAGCAGGCAGAGAGAGAGGGGGAAGCAGGCTCCCTGTTGAGCAGAGAACCTGATGCGGGGCTCAATCCCAGGACCCTGGGATCATGACCTGAGCCGAAGGCAGAGGCTTTAACCCACTGAGCCACCCAGGCACCCCCAGAGACAGATGCTTAATGGATTGAACCACCCAGGCACCCGTAAAACTTTATTTTTAAGCAAATTCTACACCCAGAATGGGGCTTGAACCCACAACCCCGAGACCAGGAGTTGCACACCCCGCCAACTGAGCCAGCCAGGTGAGCCAGCCAGGAAGTAGACATGCTGTAATCTGCTATAATTAGCCATTCTGACACAGCTACCATACCATTATTCTTTCCTGGTTTTTTCTCATGTGTATTTTTTCTAATAATTATAGTTAACATTCATTGGATATTTGTTATAGGTACTATTCTTAACATTTTGCCTCTAATAACTTGCTTGATCTTCTCAACTATTCTATGATATAGATAGCATTATCCCTGTTTTGCAGATGAGGAAACTGAAGCAAGGTGAGACTAAGAAACTTACTAGAAGAACTTGAATTCAGGGAATTGGTCTTCTGAGCTTGGACCTTTCACCGCTTTACTCTGCTGTTTCCCATACTTAGCTGTGTTTTGTTGACACTGTTATTATTATGGCCTATATATATATATTTTTTTTTTTTACTTAATCCTTATAAGTATTTTCCTCTTGCTAGTTCTCAGACTTTTTTTTTTTTTTAATATTTTATTTATTTGAGAGAGAGACAGTGAGAGAGAGCATGAGCGAGGAGAAGGTCAGAGGGAGAAGCAGACTCCCCATGGAGCTGGGAGCCCGATGTGGGACTCGATTCCGGGACTCCAGGATCATGACCTGAGCTGAAGGCAGTTGCTTAACCAACTGAGCCACCCAGGCGCCCCTAGTTCTCAGACTTTTTAAGAAATAACTTTATCTCAGTATAATTTACATAAAATTTAAATATACCTATTTTAAATGTTCAGTTGATAAATTTTAATGACTGCCTATACCTACCCACCACTATAATTAAAATTCCCAGGATACCTGAGTGGCTCAGTAAATTAAGTGTCTGCTTTCAGCTCAGGTCATGATTTCAGGTTTCTGGGATTGAGCCCCACATTGAGCCCTACATCGGGCTCCCACTTAGCAAGGAGTCTGCTTCTCCCTCTGCCCCTTCCCTCTGCTTGTGCTCTCTTTCTCTTTCTTGTAAATAAATAAAATCTTTAAAAAATTTTCCATTGCCCTAAAGAGTTCCCTCACGATCCTTTCAAGTTATTTCCTTCCCCACTCTCCACCAGACAAGCAGTAATCTGCTTTCTATCACTGATTTTTCTTTTTTACTTCCTTTTCCACCCATAAATTTAGAAATTTAGAAATGTAATGTTTAATCCCCAGAATTTGTGAGTTTTTCAGGTATCTTTCTATTAGTTTCTAATTAATTTAACCACTGTGGTTAGAGAGCACACTTTATATGGTTTCAGTTCTTTCAGGTTTGCTGAGTTTTGGTTTGTGGCCCAGAATGGAGGTCAGTGAACATCATTTAAAGGGCCAGATAGAAAATACTTCAAGCTTTGTACTCAATACCTGCGCACAGGCTCAACTTCTCAACTCTGCTGTTGTAGCACAGGATACATAATATATGAATGGGAGTGTTGAAATCTCTAACTGTGTTAAGGGTCTGTCTGTTTCTCCTTTCATTTCTGCCAGTTTTTTTTTTTTTTAAGATTCTATTTATTTGACAGACAGAGATCACAAGTTGGCAGAGAGGCAGGCAGAGAGAGAGAGGAGGAAGCAGGCTCCCTGCTGAGCAGAGAGCCTGATGTGGGGCTCGATTCCAGGACCCTGGGATCATGACCTGAGCCAAAGGCAGAGGCCTTACACCACTGAGCTACCCAGGCGCCCCTCTGCCAGTTTTTGCTTTATGTATTTTGGAGCTGTGTTTTTAGGTGCATACACTCTTGGGATTGTTATGTCTTCTTGGTGGACTGACTGCTTTATCATTATGTAATGTCACTCCTAGTCTAGTAACACCCTTTGTTCCAAAGTCTTCTTTTCCTGATAAACTTCTCTAGTTCGCATGATTCATACTCCCATACTGCCTGAGGTCTATTTAATATATTCTGTCCAGTTTTCTAATTTTCTGAAGAGGATAGGTAAGTCTAATCCTTATTATTCTATCATGGCTACAAGGAGAAGTCCATAACTGTCTTTTTTTTTTTTTCATAACTGTCTTTTTAACAGATATACAATCTGCCACCTGTGATTGTACTTTTGTCCTATTAGTTATTCCCTTAGCAAAAAGCAAAGACCACTTAGTTTGCTTGCTTTTTATCATTTTTTTCTATCATAAACAATGTAATGACATTTTAATGGCTATAGTTTTTCACTATTTTGATTAGTTCCTTGGAGAGATTCCCAGAAAGTAGAATCACTGAATCAAAAATTGTAAACATTTTAATATATTTTGAAATATATTATCATTTATTTTCTAAATATACCTTTCAATAGCTTTCCAAAATTACCAGTTTACAGTTCGATAGCTATATATGACATAAAATTTCACCAATGTTACATACTTATACTTAAAAATCTATATCATGGGGCGCCTGGGTGGCTCAGTGGGTTGAGCCTCTGCCTTTGGCTCAGGTCATGATCCCAAGGTCCGGGGATCGAGTCCCGCATCAGGCTCTCTGCTGAGTAGAGAGCCTGCTTCCCCCTCTGTCTCTGCCTGCCTCTCTGCCTACTTGTGATCTCTGTCTGTCAAATAAATAGATAAATAATCTTAAAAAAAAATCTATATCATTGCTTTAAAATTTTTTTTTGAATTCTAGAAAGGTTTCATGTGCTTTTCTATGTATTCTTGTATTGTTTTTCTTTTTATCTGTTTATATGTTTTGCTTACATGTCTACTAGGATGCCAGTATTTTTTTTTAAATGAAGATAAACTTATTTGTGACAAATATTTTTTATAGTCTGTTGATTGCCTCTTAAGTCTTTTCAAAATGTAACCGTGTCTGTCCATCCATTGTGATTTCTTCTACAGCTTGTAAGTTTCAGAAGTCCTCTCCAGGTTTGATAAATATTTAATTATATTTTCCTTTCATTGAAAGATTATGTTAAAATTTTCATTCAACAAATATTTACCTACCACCCACTCTTAGCCAGTCATTATACTAGGTGTTGAGAATATGGTAGAAACTAAAATAGAAATGACCTCTGATTGCATGGGACTAGGAGAAGGTGATTGTTTGCAAGGGCTGATAATCTAATTCCAGCCTCCTATGTGGCAGAAGAGAAGTCTGAAATAAAGCATCCATGACACTTGTTCTGTCATTTTCTTAGATTTTTTTTGTGTGTGTGCAATAGTATGAGTACAGCTTAAACTGATTTTTTTTCAAGTTGCCACCTATTTATTACAATATTATTTATTGGATAGGCATTTCCACCCATTGAAGATAATGGCTGGAAATGAAAGCAATTTCATTATCTCTATAATATAGAGACACTATAAAGTATTTGTTCTGGAGTCAGCCTAACCTGTGTTTAGATCCTGGTTCTCCATTCACTAGCCAAGTGACTTTGGACATGTTGCTTATCCTGTTTGAACTTTTGTTTCTTTGTCTGTAAAGTAGGGTGCTAATATCATCTATCATTGAACTGCTGTGACAATTAAAAGTGAAAGGGTTAACACTTTTTAAAAAGGTACTGCATTATTCTTGTCAGGGGATTGTGATGAAAAATTGCCCTACACACGATAACATGATGTTTCCCCTTAGGTGGAGGCAAAAACATAACCCAAAAAGCAATGCTTGGTATGGAAATGAGTTGCATTAAGAAAAATCTCATAAAAAGGGGTCGTTTTCATTTAATTTTTTTTTTTTTTTTTTTTGCTTCTGAGCAAGGTGCAAGCATATCTACATCAGTGTTGGAGGGTGTGTTTTTTATCATTAGCTCAGTGGAATTGAATTCCTAGCTCATGTAGGTGGATGGAATTTGTATGAGTCTGCTCAATTTAAGATTAAAAAAAAAAGTTGCAGAACTCCGTGAAGGTCTTAGATCCCAACTTCCTCGTGTCTCTCAGATGCCTGGTGTATTACTGGTCTTGGGCCTTGTTACACTTTGGTATCTTCTTATCCCAACGCCAACTTCATACCTATCCATTCTTGCTTCTGATCTTGGTCATGGGTCTTGGCTAATTCAGCTCATAGATACATAAGGATACTTCTCTGGGTTTGTCTTCCTTTTCATACACTCAAGAAGTCCCCTTGCATAATTGCCAAATTTACAGGGGGCAAAAGTAGTAGTGGGTGGAAGGAATACCGGGAAAGTAGAACGGTAGTCTGGGGAAAGCGGGAGAGCCTCGTGTCCAGTGCTTGCTCACCTTGTGGTTCTCAGCTTGTCAGCAAAAGCTTTGGGGGAGAAGGGGAATGTGAACTTCCTTTAATCCTAAAATGAATGTTGGTTTTTTTTTTTTCTTTTTCAGTCTAACACTAGATATTCAGATCTGATCTGCCCATTGGTTGGCACCTCTCACCTTCACATGTCAATAAGAAAGAAACCATTTTGGGGAAAGTTTTCAAAGTGTTTGTAACTAACATAATTAGGAAGAAGTCTTAGAAGCCATGGAGATCGGCAGCTATGCCAGGATGAAAATGGTTGTATTTTAAGCACGATGTCATCCCCTGAGCAAAGTGAAATAAACCAGAAGGCAAATGTAGATAGGTATGCCCAATTTGTCTTAAAGTTCCAGAAACCCATTCAGCCTTACATCTGCTCAACTCTGAATGATTTTCAAGAAGAGAGAGACTTTTTGGCAAACTACATATTTCCCCAGCTTAACGAGCTCTGCATTTCCCGGGGCACGTATTTCAAAGCTGTAGACCTGAGGTGGTCCGCGTTGATGGCCCCGCCGCCCTTATCCTCCAACCTGTTTAGACAGCATTCTTGTCTCCACTCCCAATATCTGAAGCTCTGTCTCGACTATGTGAACAGCTGCTTTCCCTTTCTCATCTGCATGCTGGGTCAGACCTATGGGGACTTTCTCCCTGACCATGTGCCTTTACTGTTCTCCAAAGCAACTGACTTGTCAAGTTTATCCCCAATAGAGCAGAATCTCTATGTTGCTGCAAAAAATGGCTATCCTTGGGTCCTGGAGAATCCCAACTACAGCTTGACGGAGTTTGAGATCATCCAAGCGGCATTTCTGAATAAGCCTCAATTTCAGTATTTTTACTTTAGGACTGGACCCACACTGCTGAAGACTTTAGATGAGGAAAAGGAGAGGCTGCTCTCAGGCTCTCTGAATGACGAAGAAAAATTAAGGGTTGGCAAGCTTAAGGCCAAGATCATTAACAGGGGACTCCCTGTCCGATTTTATAAAGACCTCCATGAGTTGGGTGAACTGGTTTTCAAAGACTGGTCAGTTGTGATAAAACAACTTTACCCAGCCACTTTCATGATTGAACATATGGGTGAGTAACTATGGAGATATAACTAAGTGTCTTATCAACATAAAGTTAGTATGTTTTGCATGTCTTCCTTGTAAGAGGACTTTTGAAAAGATTGAAAATATTCCCTAAGCATTTAAAATTGTTACCATATTTCTGTAACATGCGTTTCTCCATTTGAAGATTTTTGAAACTGGAAATAAGAGCAAATAAAGGGTCATGGAAGATTATTTAGGAATTCCAGGAGCTCAGAGAAGGCCTCAAATATCTGGCAGTTAAGGCAATAGATCTAGAGCAGAGCTTCTCAGCCCCAGCTGGTTGTCTGCCCCCCACCCCCGCCCCGGCCCCCGCCATGAGACATTTGGCCTCGTCTGAAGTCATTTTGGTGTCAGAGTTGGGGGAGTGCTCCTGGCACCTTAATGGGTGGAGGTCCGGGATACTGCTAAACAGCCCTCACCCTTACTGCTCAGTAATCCATAGACCCGAAGCCTTGGCATCACCTAGGAGTTGCTAGAAAAGCATTCCAGGTCTGCTGAATAAGAGTGTACATTTTAATAAGATGACCAGGGGAGTTGCATACACATTAAAGTTTGAGGAGCACAACTAGCCATTCTGCCTCTAAATGAAGTGATTACATTTGTTTTTGAAGGTAGTGCCTTGCAGACACAGAAAGAAAGGGCAGGGCAATATTAGAGTGTGGCAGAGGTTTTTCACCTAGACAGACTTTGGGTCTGTCTTTGGGATGCCCTTAAAATTATATAAAAAATAGAATGTTTACGTACATATGTGTGTTGGGGAGTGGATAAGAAGATGGCCTGTGTCTTTGAGCAGATTCTCAAAAGGTTCAATGACCCAGAAAAGGTTATGAGTTACTGTTGCAAGGGTCCCGTTAAAGTGAGATTGCAAAGTGATGGCAGGTGGTGCATTCCCAAATGCTCTCAGGGGCCAGGCAGGCAATAGGCCTTATGGCAGGGAGCAGGTGGATCTTGGTGAACTGAGCAGGGCAGAGTTGACTCACCTAAATTCATTCGAATGCAGTGTTGGTGGGGAGGGAGGCGGGTGGCGAAATCCCACTGGTGCCGATCAACTCTGCCTACAAGCCAAATAATTTTGGAGTCCTAGAAAAGAGTATTGTGTCAATCATAACTCTTTGGGTTGCAGGTGACTCAAATTGCCTGAAACAAAAAGGGAATTTATTTGCTTATATAACTTTAAAGCCTAGGATTAGGTCAGGTTCAACTCAGGCTTAAGCAGTGGCTCAAATGGTGTTACCCGCCCTGGTTTCTTACTGTTTATCAGCATGGCTCTATGGTCCTCATATTGCCTAAGTTCCTTGGCTCCTTCATCATGGAAGGAAGATGGCTGTAATAGCTCCATGTTCAAGTCCAGCAGAAGTGGCTCCAAGTCCTAGCATCGAGTCTTTTTGTCTCTGATTAGCCTGACGGGGACCACCTGCTTGTAACTGGTTTAACCCCTGGTGCCAGGTGATGCTCTGATTGGCTAATCCTGGGTCAGATGCCCCCTCGAGCTGGAGGTGGAGTCAGACCCACTGGAAATTCGTGAATTGAGAGTCGGGACAGGTGGGACACTGGATGGTGATCTGGGGCTGTTAAGGAAACTAGAGTAGGTGAATGGGTGTTGAGTGCCCCAAAAATATCCTGAATATTTACTACAAGCTTGGAGTTTTAGAATGTCTAGGGACACTCATGTTCTCAGACCTCAGATTTTTCAGTTCCTAGATGTGTGTAACTCTAAGCAAACGACAATATTGGTAAGCTGTCGTTTCTTCTTCTACATAATGAGTTAACATTCACCACCTCGAGAGTAATAATGTGTGTAAAATAGCTAAAAGCCGTGCCTGACGCATGTGAGGCCCAAAGTAAATAGCTGATGGGAACGATAGCAACAAATGAGTTCTGGAAGAACATGATTTGGCTGAAGCTCGAAATATGATGATTAGTGATATTCTTTGACTAATCTCAGTCTGAACTGCATGTATAGATCAATACTTCCTAATGTGTTCAAGAATCAAGACTGTCCAATTATGATCTCTCTGACAGGAGGAATTTGAGAGGCAGGATGGGGGGCTGTTGGTCGTGGGGGGTAGGGAGGGAAAAAATGAAACAAGATGGGATCGGGGAGGGATGGGACGGGGGAGGGAGACAAACCATAAGAGACTCTTAATCTCAGGAAACAAACTGAGGGTTGCTGAGGGGGTGGGGGTTGGGATAAAGTGGTGGGGTTATGAACATTGGGAAGGTATGTGCTATGGTGAGTGCTGTGAAGTATGTAAACCTGGCGATTCACAGACCTGTACCCCTGAAGCAAATAATACATTATAGGTTAATTAAAAAAAAAAAAACAGAATCAAGTCTATTGGGTTAGAGACAGGATATTTCTCCATAGTATTCTCCTTAGCCTTTAATTTTAGTTGTTATTGGAAAAAATAGCTTTAGACTTTTGAATGTATAACATGTGGACTAAATGCGTGAGTTAGAAGTTACAGAATGGGTAAATTATTTTTAAAAAAGTCTTTAGGGACGCCTGGGTGGCTCAGTTGGTTAAGCAGCTGCCTTTGGCTCAGGTCATGGTCCCAGCGTCCTGGGATCAAGTCCCACATCGGGCTCCTTGCTCGGCAGGGAGCCTGCTTCTCCCTCTGCCTCTGCCTGCCACTCTGTCTGCCTGTGCTCGCTCTCTCTCTCTAACAACTAAATAAATAAAATCTTAAAAAAAAAAAGTCTTTAGAAAGAAGTGCTATATTATTTTTCTTTTGTATCTTTAATACCCTTTAACCACCCAGGGAGTTCCAAAATCTGATGGGGGTGGGGGATGTGTAACAAAAGATATTTGGGAAGCCGGTGTTTATTGTAAGGCAATGTGGAGCTATTGGTTCACACTCTTAACTCATAGAAACAACTTCTGAGGTCCTTGAAAATACTTAGGATTAATAGGTAAGGTTCAGGTTTACCTCGAGAGACCCATTAGACTGTGGGATCATTCTCAATTCTGTCTAAGATCTTGAAATTTGAAGCTGACTTTGGCCAGACTCTAGGTCTTCCAGGTCTCTTTGGCTCTAACTGGGACCAGAGGGCAACCCAGTTAACTGTGGAGGTACAAGGTGAGTATCTTGGGAACCTACCAGGTTAATCTACCTGGCGTTCATTTTCTTGCATAACGTCCTCCCTCCATTAAAAGCAAAAACAAAACCCTGGGGGGATATGTGTCTCTCCAGAGACAGAAGGGCATTTTGGCAGTCCAGAACATCTTGACTTTAATTAAACTACGAGTTTAGAATTACAGTAAATTGAAACTAGGAGGAATGACTCAGAGATCCAAGTGTCTAGCCCTGCCTCTTATTTCACCAGAGAGTTTAGGGGGCTTGCCCAGTGGCAGAGTTACATTCGTACCCACGGTTGTCATTGCATTAGGGCATCTTGTCCAAAAATACACCCTGCTTTCCCAACCCCTGCCATGGGTACACTTATATACATTTGTCACAAGATTGAATTAGGTAACTTCATACTAGATAACAATCTAAAAAGATGAGGGGAGCTATGCCGCAAACCGAGTTTTTTATTTTTATTTTTTTGCCCTTGTTATTCCTAGGTCAAGAAATAACTTGGAATCCTAGGTAGGATTTCACATACAAATAACTTTAGGGAGATTAAATTGCTTGCCTGTTGTTTGCTTTCATTAGAATACGAAACAGGCTGTGAAATACGATGCCAAACATAGGAAGAAGGTGATAAGGATACAGAAGGGGAGATACCTTCCTGGGCATTTATAATAACCATATGTAGTGGAAAATGTGAAACAAATTTAAGGTACTAAAGCTTATCTTTTTGTCTATAAAGACTATAAGCACAACTTTGAACGTTTCTATCATGAAGAGTTTACTGAGAAGTGCAAGCAAGTATTTGTAATTTCCAAGGAATCAAATAGAACCCTCGAAATCTTGGAAAGATTTGCCTTAAAGGACGTGGGATTTGATTGTAACAGTGTTGCACCTGGTTCCAGCTTAGACTCTCTTCTCAGGTAAGATGTCAAGAAATCTCAAGCCTTTTTAGGCTTGAGCAAAATAGCCTGACTTGAGTGAATATGGTCCCTCAAATTTCAGCTGCCTCCCCCCACCTCCCCTTTTCTGTGCCCAACATTCCTGCAAGAGCCCCCCCGCAAAAGCCACCTTTGGTTTGGAATTTCCTTATCAGATACCAGTCTGCCTTTGCGAAGTTTCCCTGACTATTTCACTTTCTTTCTTCCAGTCTCCTCAAGGAGATAATAAACTCTGGGGGGCAGAGCGCATCTCCTCCTCCACCCCACCCCCGCCCTGCTCTAAGCTAGTCAAAGTAATTCCCGACAATGATGGAATGACTTTAAGGAGGGGAAATTAGATCAGGAAATATGAATAATGCATTTGTACAGTGTTGTGTAATTTACAAAGCGATTCCACGTACATCATCAGCTCATTTTTAATTACATTAAGATGCTCAGCTCACATGCATTGAATGCCTGCTCCGGGCCACAGTATTGTCTGTGTCTGTGTATGGAACTGAGTTATCTTACCCAGTGCCCTCCACATCAAAACCCCTGTTTTCCTCCCCCCTACCGCCCGGCGTGGTGCATACTCTGCTCATCACCTCCAGGCAGGTAGAGGCTGGGGCTTGAGGAAGGACTGGGGTTGTCCACAGTGTCCCTGTCTGTCTCATCCGCAGAAATAGGGAGATTCTTGAGATAGCTTTTTTTCTTCATCCTCATCCTCCTTTTCTTACCACAGATCTCCTTTATTCTGTGAGTTTTGTATTTTGAAGATTATTTACTTATTTATTGGACAGACAGAGATCACAAGTAGGCAGAGAGAGGGGCGGGGGAAGCAGGCTCCCCGCTGAGCAGAGAGCCCGATGCGGGGCTCGATCCCAGGACCCTGAGATCATGACCTGAGCCGAAGGCAGAGGCTTTAACCCACTGAGCCACCCAGGCGCCCCAAGTTTTGTATTTTGAAGGAAACTCGCCATAGCAGCTGGGATGGCCCCGCCCCTCCACCTCCACCATCTCCACCACCTCTGCCCCAGTCTCTGCACCCACCATTTTAGCCCACTGCGGGGTAGAGCTACCAACAGCTTTGTGGTCTGGGAACTCGTGCCAAGAGGAAGACAAGTTATTTGGTTAATACAACATGGAGCCCAGGCAACGCTTTAAAAACTTAACAGGGGTTTGAATATATAGGTCATGCGTTAAAAAAAAAAAAAAAATCATAGGTTTGAATAGGCAAATCCATAGAGACAGAAAGCAGGTTAGTAGCTGGCAGGTTGTGAGAGAAGAGGAGAAACAGGAAATGATGGGTCTGGAGTTTCTTTTGAGGGTGCTGAAAATGGTTTGCAATTAGTGGTATTTGTACAACCGTGTGAATACAGTGAAAACCACTGAGTTGTACCCTGTAAGGTGGTGAGATTTTGGTACGTGAACTATAGCTCACGTAAGTAACAATTTTGCGTATTTCAGAGTAAATGAGAAATTTGATGGTTTTTATTGCAATGATACAAGTCCCAACTGTGCCCAATGAAATACAATAATGAAACAAGTCCTTTCAAATTAGCTGTATGGAAACAGGACTGTGACATTTGGAAACAATGCTTTGTACTGTACGTTCCCGAGTCACATGTAGAGGTAACAGAGAGGGGTGTTCTTTTGAAGTTTGAAAGAATTGTCCTAACAACTGACCATCTAGAACAATACCCACAGATTGCTTTGCACTGTTTTCATTTTCTATTTGTTCTTAAGAAGAAATCGTTCAGACCCTAGCCTAATTATGTGGATGTATTATATTTGTAATTTTGCTTCATTGGCTTTACCTGCTAAGAGCCAAGGAGTATTTAGACACAGGGAACGTAGTAGTGAACAAAGAGACAAAACTCCCTGCCTCCACAGAGCTTACATTACGGAGCAAGGCAACACACAAGGCAAATATGGAAAACATGTAGTGGTTCGATGCCTTTAGTGCTGTGGAGCAAAATATAAAACCTTGGCTAACTCCTGGAAGCAGGTGGGGAAGTGAGCTATGCAAATATGGATTGGACAAGCATTCCAGACACAGGGAATAGCAAGCACAGAGGTCCCGAGGCTGGAGGAATGGCAGGGAGGCCAGGCAGCTGGAAAGAAGCCAGGGCTGTCTGGAGGGCGGTAGGGAATGAGGGTGGATGTGTCATGGATAGGGGGAGGGTGTGAGTCTTGTCTGGTCCCACAGGTCATTGTAAGGACTTGGGCTTTTTGCTACTTTTACCACAGAGCAGTGACATATGTCACATATCTGGACAAGCTCACTCTGGCTACTTGACTGAGGAGAGACCAAAAGAGGGCAAAGGTGGAGGTAGGACACCAGATCAGATTCTGCCATTCAAATTTGGTGGCGAAGTACTTAAAGCAATAACACACTGACTCCTAATTCATCATAATGGAGGTGGAATTCTCATGGAGTAATTTCTATTACTCCTAAGCTGCTTTAATTTTCCTATTTTATTTTATTTTAAAGATTTTATTTATTTATTTATCAGAGAGAGAGGGAGAGAGAGAGCAAGCGAGCGCACGAGCAGGCAGAGAGGCAGGCAGAGAGAGAGAGAAGCAGGCTCCCTGCTGAGCAAGAAGCCCAATGCGGGACTCGATCCTAGGACCCTGGGACCATGACCTTAGCTGAGGGCAGCGGCTTAACCTATTGAGCCACCCAGGCATCCCTAGGTTTCCTATTTTAATGGATCTTCAGGCTGATATCCTCTTGCTTTGCTGAACCCAGATATCAGGCTTATTTATTTGATTTCATTCACTCATTCAACAATTTATGATCAGTTACTGTGCCAGTCGCAAGCTAATAGTGAGTAAGATAAGCCCGCTAACTGCCTCTGTGAATCTTCCATCCACAAAAAATCACGAGGCGCATACTTACTAAATCACAAATGTGTAAGAAACAGGGTTGGAGTCTATATGTAATGATATCAGCGGACTTGGGATTCCTCTTCGTATCTGGAAATTCTTCACTATAAAAGTTAAGCAATGGGGGGACGCCTGGGTGGCTCAGTTGGTTGGGCGGCTGCCTTCGGCTCAGGTCATGATCCCAGCGTCCTGGGATCGAGTCCCACATCGGGCTCCTTGCTTGGCAGGGAGCCTGCTTCTCCCTCTGCCTCTGCCTGCCACTCTGTCTGCCTGTGCTCGCTCCTGTGCTCTCTCTCTCTATCTGACAAATAAATAAATTAAAAAAAAAAAAAGAAAAAAGTTAAGCAATGGGACAGGTTATACTGTGCTCACACCTGTTCAGAGAAATCACATTTCTACAGTTCTATGAGCCAAAACACCCTGGGAGAGGAGCAGGCTATATCTTAGTGAGTTACTAACAGTTGTAATTTCCAAAGTCATGGCAATCAGGAATCATGGGAATCTCTGGCATATGGATGCTTCTGTTTCTTATTCTCTGATGTGATGTTCAATGGAGGACCACCTTGGTGATGGTGGCTATGACCCCCCGTCAAGGGCTAAGCAGGGCAGCTATAGGGCGGTGGACTGATGTAGAAGAGCCTCCCTCCCTGGGCCTTTGGGCAGGTTGGGCCCTTGATGAACCCCAGGTTAATGTGGGAGAACCCTAGGACCTGTGTAACTGGAAGGGCCTTCCAAGGTTACCATCTCTCTCCTGTTCTAATTTTACACAGGACAGAGGGCAAATAATTTACTTGGAGCCAACTGATGCCAAAGTTGAGGCTAGAATTCCATATCTCTTAGAAAGAGATGCAGGAAAATTTTTTGTCCCTTCCTCCCTCCCTCCCTCCATTTGTAAATATTCTTGACTACATTTTGCCCCTTTATTTTTTCAGAATAAATCCTCTTCCAGTTTACAAGTCCATTTTGCTCTTGTCTGGAGAACGTGGTTGTGGGAAGTCTACTCTGATCGCCAACTGGGTGAACGATTTCAAAAAGAAATATCCCAGCATGTTGATGATCCCTCATTTTGTGGGCAGCACCTGTGAAAGCAGTGACATCATGTCCGTGATACATTACTTCATCACAGAATTACAGTACAAAAACTACGGTACTGGAATCAAGCCTTTAGCTTTGGCGAATTTTTGTTAGAGATTAGATATTCCGTCTGCTGTTCCAGTAGTTGTTTTCATCTTGTTCTGGTGTAAACCCTGTATTGTCTCACTTACATGATCTACCCGCCTCTTTCCCTCACCAAATGCAATTTCCTTCTTTCTTTTCTTACTTCCTTCTTTCACCAAATGTTAGTTGAGTGCTTTTATGTGCCAGAGCACTAGGCAGTGGGGATGCAAGAGTGAACAAAATGAACAAAAGTCCTTACCCTCATGGTGCGTTTATGTTATTGGGGTGAGGGAGACTAAGAGTTCACCAACTAAAGGCATAATACAGAATGTTGGATGTAAGTTCTATGAGGGAAAATAAAACAGAGGGAGGCAGCGTGTGGAGTGTGTCAGAACTGTTAGGTTTTGAAAGGTCCAGGAGAGCCTCGCTGAGAAAACATTTGGATACATACCGGAAGGAGGGAGTCAAGCAGGTATCTCAGGGATAGCATTCCAGTCGAGGGAAGCAAGGACAAGGCCTCCATGACAGGACGTGCCTCCCAACTACCGCTCCTCCTGCTCGATTCCTTCCCTATTTCTCAAGCGTGTCCGTTTACTCACGTGCTCATTCACTCACTCATTCCTGAGTGTTGATTTGTGGCTTAGTCTGTGACAGACACTGCCCTGGGTTCTGGGGATGTCGTGCCTCCGGCTGGGAAGGACATGGCTCCCACAGATAGGATGTTCTAGTTGAGAAAGTGATAAATGCCATGTGGATTGGTGTGGTAAGGAGACGGGTGCTCGCTAGGTTGAGCAGTCTGGGCCTGTGTCTCTGTATTAGAATAACTCTAGCTGTGGTGACAGCTAAGTCCCATTTCAGTGGCTTCTCGAATGAAGTCTTTCTCTCGCTCATGGAACAATCCAGTAAGGGGTTCTTAGGTAACAAGTGTCTCTCCTCCGTATGGTGATTTGGGGACACAGGCCTTGTCCCTCTTGAGGCTGTGTAATCCCTTAGGGCCTTAGAGTCCTTTGCCTTTGGCTAGAGGAAGAGGAAAAAGAGGGGAAAAGGCACATCTGTTCCTTTAATGCCATGGCCTGGCAGTGATCCAGATCACTTCATCTGCCATTCTTTTGGCAAGAACTTGGTCACCATGGGCCTACATAGCCACACTGAGAGTCAAATGGGGACAAAATGTGAACTCTCCCCCAGAAGGGAGAGCATGGACTTTTTGCAGGATAAGTAGCTCTCTGTGCTATACTCTATGGAGATCTCACACACACAGAGGAGCTAGCCATGTGGAGATTAAAACGGTACAGGCAGAGAGAACAGTTAATGTAATACAGGCCCTAAGCCAGAAACAAAGGTGAGTTGGAAAGGAAAGCAGGCCAGTGTGGCTGGCAGGGGGAGCCCTACCAGATGGAGCAGGAGGTGAAGGCCAGGCCCCTTCAGGTCTGGGTTTTGTTGCACAGAATGGTAGGTTCAGATTCTGTTGAGTACAGTGGGAGGGCAGTGGAGGATCTTAACCAGGGGAGTGACACGATGTGATTGATACTTTGAAAAGATCTGTCAGTCAGATGTATGGAAAATAGATGTAGGGGGCAAGTGTAGAGGCTCATTAGAGGCTACTGCAATAGTCCCAGCAAGCGATGACGGGGGATGGGGATTGGTTGGGGAGGGCAGTAGTGAAGGAGCTGGGGGCTTTCACTGGACTGAGAGTCTCCTGAGGAACTGAATGTGGAGCTTGAAGGACAGGAGGCGTTGAGGACAGCTTTGGGAATCGAGACAGATGGTGAGGGCTATGTACTGAGATGGGACATTATCAGTGGGGTGGGGACAGCAGGTTTTGAGGGGAATCAAAAGAGTTCTGCTTTGGATGAGAGCTAGCTAAGATACAAGGTGTGTACAGGGAATGATAACAATTGTGTGGGAGCTACCTCTGCTCTAGGAGCAGCTGGGGAGCCCAACTGCTACTTATTGGCTGTGTGAGCTTTGGTGAGTTATTTTAACTCTCAGTGGCTCTGTGTTCCCATTTGTAAAATGTGGATAATAGAAGAAATGTCTTTTAGGTAGTTGAGAAGATTAACTAAGGTAAAGTATGAAAAATAAAGACACTTAGCCCAGTGCTTGGCATAGAGTAAGCGCTGATAAATATCACCTATTATTATTATTATTGGCTGTCTGATGTGTATTTGCGTGTCTGACTCTGCCTATTTTATGGAACTCGTCCCTTCTCATTTGGGCTTGTACCCAAGCGTGCCTTGAGGTATTGAGAGGGTATGTGGGTCCCAGAACGAGTTTTGATGGATGTGTGTTATCTCTATATGATGGGCCAGATATCTGAGCTCCTTTGTGTGTATGTGTGTGTGTGTGTGTGCGTGCATGTGTGTGTCTGTGCACAGATAGGCACATGGGCATGAGTTCTCTGAGGTTGCATTCCCCAGGGCGTGGAAAGTGGGTAAAATCATAATCAGTAGCAGCAGGTGTGACTGGCTCTAGACGACAACCACCGATCCTGCTCAGCCACAGCCCAAGGGAGTTCAGTCTGGCCAGGCTGAGAAGATGAACTCAACCAAAGGAGCCCAATTAAGATTTTATTCCCAAAGCAAATTGTGATTTTAATGAGTGTGTTTTTAGATACTGAAAGCTCCCGAGAGAGACAGCTGCTGTCTTCAAAACAAACAGATCTTGAGGTTGACCATTCACGAGTGGCCGGTGAATAGCAGACACTCAGGTGACACCTTGTGTCCCTGAAAGGAGGCCCCCACCTCATGAATAGCCCGGGGCCAAGGGCAAGGGCTGTGCTTCTGCACTAGGCCCCCCTGCGTCTTGCAAGCCGGCTCTGCTGCTTACTAGCTGCGTGCTCTTGGGCAGTTTGCTTAAGCGACGCGTGCCCCAGTTTCTCATCTGTAAGATGGGGGTGGGACTGACAGTGCCTACGTCAAGCTGTGTGAGGAGTAAGAGATTCTGCAGGTAAAGAGCTGAGAAGAGTCCCTGGCACACAGTTGCTGTTAGTGTAGTGTGATTGTGTTGTGATGGTGATGACGATGATGGTGACTATTCCTCCCTGAGCTAGAGAAAGAGGCTGAGAGCGGGGACTGCTAAGGGAAACAAGAAACTTCTATTCATTAACTAGACCCGGGGAGGAGGCGGCACCGCTGGAGTTTGCAGGGGAGCCCAGCCGGGGCGGAGGCTGAGGGGAAGCACCGCTCGGTTTGGCCTCTGCAGCCCGGAAGCTGGGCTTTGCCTGGGCGCGGTGGATGCGGGCAAGAGGGGGCAGCTGCGGCTGAGAACACAGCTGGCCGGTAGGTCAAGGGCTTGGAGCACATTCAGCTTCTTTGCAGAGCGGTTCCCCAGGCCACCTGCCTTGGCGGGGTGCAGCCGCAGCTCCTGCGGGCGCCCTCTCTAGAAGGGACCCCGAAACGTGCCCTGCGGAGTTCCCACTTCTGCTGCTCCGTCCTCACCCCTGCTTGCCCCGATACAGGAATCTTGCAGTGAGAACTGCCTGGAGTCCGCTCTCCTCACTCCCACGCCCCTCGCCTGCCTTGCAGGCCACTGATGTTCTGTGACTTGCTTCACAGAAGGTCAGGGGAGAGCCGCTGACTTTCTTGTTTACATGTTTCCTCCTGTTACCCCCACAGCCCGGGGGCAGCCAGAAGAACAATGAGTTCCATTTACTGAACCCTCTTTCTGAGTGCCGGGCTCTGTGCTAAGGGCTTTATCAGCATCTATTTAATGCTGTCAGCAGCCAGCACTCTCTCCCCAGATGCACAGCAGGGGTTCAGACTCAGGTCTTCACCTACTGCTCTGTCTTGCCTCCTTGAACCAACAGAGGGACACTTTGCGTTTTGAGTGATTTCCATCAGGTCCTCTCCTAGCAACAGTTCCCGAGAGTCTGCATTCAAATCGGTGATGTGGAATGGGCTGCTTGGTAGGGCTTGCCATGCCTTGTGCCCTAGGCCTGGCTGACTTCACCAGCATCTCTGGCCTTTGCACCTTGGGTTTGGTCCCCTGGAGCAGCCAGTCACTTCTGTCCCCCACTTGTCTGTCCACTTCGATTCCCTTCTACTGGAAGGCCCCTCTGTTTTCTCAGGTCAGTTGAAATCCTTCTCATCCCTTAAGCCCTATTTTTTAAATCTTTTTTTTTTAAGATTTTATTTATTTATTAGTTAGAGAGAGAGAGAGTGAGCACAGGCAGACAGAGGCAGAGGGAGAAGCAGGCTCCCTGCCGAGCAAGGAGCCCGATGTGGGACTCGATCCCAGGACGCTGGGATCATGACCCGAGCTGAAGGCAGCCGCTTAACCAACTGAGCTACCCAGGCGTCCCCTTTAAGCCCTATTTTAAAGAGCATCTTCTCAAGGCACCTGGCTGGCTCAGCTGGTGGAACCTGCAGTTCTTTTTTTTTTTTTTTTTTAAGTTTTTTATTTATTTGACAGAGATGGCAAGTAGGCAGAAAGGCAGGCAGGGAGAGAGAGAGGAGGAAACAGGCTCCCCACGGAGCAGAGAGCCTGATGCGGGGCTCGATCCCAGGACCCTGAGATCATGACCTGAGCCAAAGGCAGAGGCTTTAACCCACTGAGCCACCCAGGCACCCCGGAACCTGCAGTTCTTGATTTTCGGGGTTGTTCAAGCCCCACGTTGGGTGTAGAGAGTACTTAAAAATAAAATCTTTAAAAAAAATAATAAAGAGCACCCTCCCAATGAGAGCCTGATAGGTGCCTCTCTCCTTCACCTCTGACTTTGACCGTGGCAAGGATAGCCCCAGTCCCATTGTATTCTAGTTTGTGTGGGTGTCTCCCTGCAAAGACTGAGCTTGGCGTCCTGGGGATCCTATTATATGTGTTACTGTAGCCCTTATAGTCCTGCGGGTGCAGGGAGCCGTGTCTATTTTTTTTTTTTTCCACTGTGGCACAAAAAAGTTTTTATTTTTCCAAACAAGAGAAAAAGCTTAGCTTAAAAATAATAAATATCATACTCATGTATATAAACATCAAAAATAACATATGTGTTTGAACCATGTCTATTTTATTGGACATTGTCCCACTCTGTACCTGACACAGAGCCTGACTAATAGAGAAAGTTCTCAGTAAATCCTTATTGAATGGCAAGAGATTTAACACTGCCCCAGATGAAAAAAAAATCACTCAATCACTAAGTCCTTTTGTTACAGGGTATTTTGAAATTTTATCAATCGACTTTTTTTCTCTCCCCATAAATTTACCTATCCTGACTGGGCTTCCAACACTTGAGATGTCACCATTTAAATTAGGCAATAGGCCACTGTCACTGAGTAGAGATAGTTTAACACTAACAGAATAAAGAGACATGTTTAGGATCATTTTCCACTCCTAGTACTTCTGACTATCTCCAATATCATTTTGAGGAAAAATCATTTGAATCACCCCCAATGGGATTTTTAAAACACTGAACCCATGCTTTCCTTTATGTATATAGATATCAATCTGTAGGTATCCTCCTTGAGGGTTTTTTCCTCCCTTTTCTTGTCTGGGGTTATTTTTTTTTTGCTGCTTATTCTGAATGATATGATGCTTTATGATTGTCAGGCTGTGTGTATTTCCTGAGGTTCATGCAGTTCCGTTTTGTCTCTTAGCCTCTACCAGCTTCATGCCAGAGGTGAGCAGTGTGTGCCTTCCGCATGTGACTGCTGGGGAACCGTACGCGGTGGTGGTGACCCACGCAGCTTGAAAACTCAAATGGAGTGGTCTTTAAATGATGATGTGTTGCCTGCAGGAAAACTACTAGCAAAAGTGGTGTTTTTAAAGCTCCCATTGATTTGTGTTCAAGTTTCTTCACCTTCCTAGGCCTGTGTCCTCACATACAAAACGAGGATTTGGACTAGACTACATGATTTCTAGAATCCCTCCTGCTCTAAACTTTAGTTACCTAAGGCCTAGAGTCTTGATATTGCCCATACTTTAAAGATTTGGGGGAAAAAAAATTCCCAAAAAACCTGGAAGGATGAAGCACCAAGATTAAATGTTCTCTTCTCATTCTTGAAAAATATATTTTATTGTGTGCCACAAACACAAACCATCTTTTTTTAAAAAATTTTTTAAAGTAATTTCTACACCCAACATGGGACTTGAACTCATGACCCTGAGACCAAGAGTTACACGTTCCCCTGACTGAGTCAGACAGGTGCCCCTATCTTTTTTTTGATTCCTTCTCCTCCTTTATGTCTCACATTCATATATAACCTTCAAGTCACTAATTTTATGGCCATTTGCTAATATAAAAATAACTTAAAGAATCAATATGTCTAGTTGTAAGATAAGTGCTGGGAATATTATGTATAGTATGGTGACTATAGTTAATAACACTATTGCATATTTGAAACTGGGTAAGAGTACGTCTTAAAAATTCTTATCACAGGGGCGCCTGGGTGGCTCAGTGGGTTAAAGCCTCTGCCTTCGGCTTGGGTCATGATCTCAGGGTCCTGGGATCGAGTCCCGCATCGGGCTCTCTGCTCAGCGGGGAGCCTGCTTCCTCCTCTCTCTGCCTGCCTCTCTGCCTACTTGTGATTTCTATCTGTCAAATAAATAAATAAAATCTTTAAAAAAACATTCTTATCACAAAAAGTATATTCCTTTAAAATTCTTTAAAAAAATTTTAAGAAATAGGCCTCATGTCCAAGATGAGGTTTGAACTCACAGCCCTGAAATTAAGAGTCACATACCTTATGACTGCCAGCCAAGTGCTCTCAAAAAAAATAATTTTGCATCTATGTGGTGCTGAATGGTAACCAGACTTATGGTGGTGATCATTTTGTAGTGTATACAAATATCAAATCATTATGTTGTATGCCTGAAACTAATGTAATATTATATGTAATTTCTACCTCAATAATAAGAAGACCCATGCTACCCTCTACTCCATTGTAAAATAAAAAGATAAAATAGTTTATTATAAAATAACGTGTTCTTCAGTATGTAAGTGCTCAGACATGATTCCAGCAGAGGCCACAGTGGAATAGGCAGGTGCCTGGCTCTCTATGGAAATGACCGTGGAAGCCATAGCTGTCAGGGCAGACTGGCCCCGAGTGTGTTATATTCAACGTCCAAGCATCATGAGTGATATTCATCTCAGGGTTGTGATTTTCTGAAGTGGTGAAGAAATCTGGGTATCGTTTCAGACAGAGGAATACATAATCTTCCATCACTTTATATGGTCGTTGTATTCCTAGAAAATTCTATGTGTTTTAAATCTGTGCAAATACCTTTGCATTTACATGGAAATGGAGTGGGTTTCTAGGTAATTAGTAAGGTAATTAGTAAGGTTCCCCCCCACAATTTGACTGACAGAACATTTGAAAGTCAGGTGGGTACCAGGACATGGCTTAATTTTGTGTAACTGTCCTGTGTTGTAGGACGTCTAGAATCCCCGGGCCCTCCCCTGTTGAGTTCCACTGCGCATTCCTGTTTTTTGAATGTTCATGTACTTGCCTTCCTTCCCCTCTGCCGTATCTTGCTGGATATGCCCTTGCACTCATCTCTAGCTGTGCATTCTCCAAGGCTCATCTCAAATGTCTTCTGCATGAAGCTTTTCCGTATTGTGACTGTTCTGTATCAAACTCCAGTAAACTTCAGTCTCAAATTCTGCCTTCAGACATGGTTATTCATGTACAGAACCCATTTTCACTTCCTTTAACTCCCTGACGTTATATTATAGATCATTTTATCTCCTCTTGGCAGCTAGCTCAGCACCTTGCACATAACAGGCAGCCTATAAGTAGTTGTTAAACGTAATTACTCTCAGTGATTCTAACAGAATCTTAATGCATCTGAGAGGCTAAATCCTTTAAAGCTTCTTTGCATAACTTGATTTTCTAGATTCTAATATGCCTAAATTTTTGTGGGAAATATTGTCTTTGAAAAATGAAAGCAAGATCAAAGTTGTATGTGATAAAATGCCCTTAGAATATTAGGTAGTTGCGGGGCAATACCTGGAGGTCTCAGTTGGTTGAGTATCAGACTCTTGATTTTGATCCAGGTTATGATCACAGGATCATGAGATTGAGAGCTCTGTGTTGTGCTCTGTGCTAGGCATGGAGCCTGCTTAAGGTTCTCTCTCCCTCTCCCTCTCCCCACTGCTCCCCCTCACACACATGTTCTCTTTCTCTTTCTCTAAAGTAAATGAACAAGTCTTAAAAAAAAAAAAAGAATATTAGGTAGCTGATTACAATTTTGGGTTGCTACTACTATGTCACTTAATAGAGTTTGAAAGTTGTTTCTCTTATTACATCCTCTACCCTTTGCTGGCTCGTTCCCTAATTCTCCCCGATAATTTCCAGATTCCAAGGTCTGGGGTCCGATGTTGTGGGTAGAGTAATTTAGGATAGGTTATGTCAGGTTTAATGTGGGCAAGGAGCACACAGCCTAGGCATCAGGCGGGGGGTTGGGGAGGTGAGGCATGGGTGCATGGCTGGGCCACCTGAGGAGGTGGTCAAGGTCCCTAAAGTGCCCCTTGACATTACAGAGCTGCAGAAACTTCGCAGACAACACAGACTGGCTTCTTCTTTCTTCTTTCTTCCAACTCTTTGTAACATGATCTATTTTTGTATTTTGGAGAACAAGAGTAATGCTTTGGATCATACAAAATATTTTTTTATATACAATCCTGAAAATGTATGGGAGACATCTGGTGGTAAATATCATTATCCCTTTTGGGTCGAGTATTTTTAGGCTGCTAATCACACATGTACCTATATGTGTCAGCTGTACAGCTGTGAATAGCACTCATTGTTCCCAACCCCTTCCGCCTCCCCATCCCATTAACATATTCTAGGAGCGATGGAAACATTTTTGCCTAATCTGAGCAAATTCCTATGCTCTAGGTACTCAGCTTGAAACTGATATTCTTAATGAAGACTCAAACGTCTTGGTCTTTCCACTTCTTGTGGAAGTCTTCATTGCTTCCATCGGTTTAAAGCCCTGTATACTGGTCCTAGATGGAATCGAAGAATTGATTGGCATTTATGGGATCTCAGGACAGAAGGTAATCTCTTTTTAAAATCATACTTATTTTATTGCTGTTTTATAAAAAGAAAACACCATAATTTAGAACGTACGTAACATCTTTCCATTGCATTGTGTATCTACAGGCAACATTGCTTACGGTCACTGCTCTCCATTTTATTGAACAAATACTTCTGTGGTGGCACTTAGAGTGGGTCAGCCACCCTTGTAGGAACTTTAGAAGTATGAACACGTAGAATTCTCAGAAGAACTCTGCAGAAGAGAGACCGTGATCATCATCCCTGCTTATGCAGAGGGGATAGCATGTGGAGATGTTAGGTGGCTTTATGGGGCAGCTGAAGATGGTCGTAGACTGGGAACTCACATGTGGGTAGTCTGGTTCTAGAAACTGTGGCCTTTACTCCCACCTGGGCTTTACCCCCTCCTCCCTATTTTATACTTTTATCAAGCATTTACTGGGCCCCGAGTATTTTCTTTATGTTACATATTTTGATCTGCCTCATCTACACTGCTTTTGCACATATCAGATTGGTTGCTCCTTAGTTTTTATCCTGTTTGAGGTAATATTGGATCCATGGAAACTCTAAGTCACCTTGGTATCAGCCATTACTTTGTGAAGCAATTTCTCTAAAACTTAAACACATGGAATTGTAAATTATGTCAGTAATCTACGTTTCTTATAGAGAATATGATGAACTAAGAAGAACACAGAAAATTAAGTGTACTCACAGTCTCACTGCTGCTCAACATTTTGGAGTAGACCCTTCTTTTTTCTATGGATGTCTATACACACTCATTGAAGCTTATGCAAATGAAGTTACATACCATTTTGTTTTGTAATCCGCTCTTTAATACACAGCGACCACCATCAATTCAACAAGTGACTATTGACCACTCACTATGGGAAAAGTGCCATAAGCAGAGCTGGGCGTGGTTCCTGCAAGCCAGCGGGACTTTCATGCTGGCAGGGGATGTCCGATGTTAATGGCATGATTACACCAATGAGTATAGAATTGCAACTGTGACAGGGGCTGCCAAGGATCAGTATGTAGTGTTGTGAGAGCTTCTAATGAAGGCACTTGTCCTTTGGGGAAGGCTCCCTGGAAGAAGGGCTCCAGGTAGGGGTCTGTGGGAGGAGGACGGACTATCCTAGATGTCCTAGGGCATTACCTGCACAATGTCATGCAGTGGTTGGGAGCCTGTCTGGGGAATCAGACCCTTGGTTTCAATCCCAGCTCTGCTGCTTACTATCAGAATGAGTTAGATATGACATTTAGCCCCTCTGTTTTGCAGTTTCCCCCTCTGCCTTTCAGGAGGGTTGTTAGGAGGACTCAGTGAGTTGGTGTATTAAAATTATACCTGGGATTTGATTTATAGGAGGATGACTGAGTGCTGACATGGAGAAGCCAGTGCCACTGAAGGAGGAAATTATGACTTGCATTTCCCAAGAGAAGGAGACACTCCATGTCATACAGGGCCCTGGGGGAAGTGTCATGGTGGCCAGGAGGCAGAAGACAGGAGCCAGGAGAAGGCCCAGGCCAAAGCCTTTGTGAGGGTTCCCACGGGAAAGGCAGAGTAAATCATTCAGGATGTACAGTTCTGGCAGGCTTTGTGGCGTAGGGACTGTCCCTGGTTTCTGGCTCTGGCCCTCGGATGATATAGGTCAGGGAGATGCTGGCTTGGTGAGTGAGAGGCAGGGAAGAAGGCGGTGGAGGTGTGGTCTTGGATCTGCTGGTCTGCTCATGACAGGCACGTTCCAGGCAAGCTGTCCACCACCTCCAGGGATTAACTTGGGAGGAGCAGTCTCACCTGGATCTGTAAGGCCCCCGAGAGGATGGCAGATTATGAGAAGAGACACAGAAAAATAAAAATCTCTAGCTAATACAGTTAGTATCTGAAGACATGTTCAGCACGGTGCCTGGCTCAGAGGAAGTGGTCAGTGTTTGCTAGTTGTTCTTTTATTATCATAATCGTTGCTAGGGGTGGGAGAGGCTCTTAAAGGAATCTAGAAAGATTTGATTTGGTGTTTATTTTATTCCCAAATAAAACCATTTAACTTACGATAGTACTGTTGTATAAAGCGACGATTCTTCAGCATCAGTGTTCTCTTTTTCAATCCAGTGGTTCAGTTTGCACTCTTGGGTTTCCTTTGGCCGTCACTGTGGGTCATCCTTCAGAAGCCTACCATCTGTCGGATTACTTGCTTGTAGGAATCTCTTTTTGGAGGTCGCATCTGTGCTATCAAATTCAGAACAGATGGGGGAGTCAGTCAAATATGGTTCTGTGGGGTGGGAGTGGGTATTTTCTTACCACCATATTGTTTACTGTCCAGCTTATTGTTCATAACCTTAACCCCAGCCTTTACCCTGTACTAACTCCCTCTAATTCCAGCTGCTCTGAGTTTAAAAACCATCAGCCAAGTAGTTTTAAAGTCTTTAAAGATTTTAGGGCACCTGGGTGGCTCAGTGGGTTAATGCCTCTGCTTTCGGCTCAGGTCATGATCTCGGGGTCCTGGGATCGAGCCCCGCATCGGGCTCTCTGCTTGGCAGGGAGCCTGCTTCCTCCTCTCTCTCTGCCTGCCTCTCTGCCTGCTTGTGATCTCTGTCTGTCGAATAAATAAATAAAATGTTAAAAAAAAAAAGATTTCAAATGTCTTTGACCTTCTCCCTCAGGCGAAAGATTTCTCTTGGCTGCCGAGCTCAGTGCCTCCTCACTGCAAATTTATCATGAGCACTGTCTCCTGCAGCTTGTCCTACAAGTCGCTGTGTGCGCGCCCAGATGTGAGGACCGTGGAGCTCCCGAGCGCAGGAGACCAAGCGGTGAAACTGAACATCTTCAGACAGTATCTCTTCAATCCCAGCAAAGACCCCCTCCGACAGACCAAACACCCTTTGAGGCAAAGAACAAACCTGAGTCCTTTAAAACTCACTATCCTAGCAAATGAGCTGAGAGAATGTCGAATCTACCGAGATGAGTATCAGTGTCTGAAGGAGTATCTGGAGGTGGTCTCCATTCAGGAGCTCTGGGAACTGATTCTGAAACGCTGGATTGAAGACTATAGCTGGACTTTTATGCCAAAAAGGACCAATTCGGACACCGTGGCTTCGGGAGAAGGTAGGTCTTAGCCAGTAGGGATAACGAGCTGGAGCCCACGGGGAGAAAGATGTACGGTGGGCCACCCAGAGGAGGAGGGTCCAAGGATAAGGCTGTCAGAGGAAATACAGGATGCCCAGTTAAATTGGGATTTCAGATAAAGAACAAATAATCTTTTAGTAAAAGTAATATGCGTGTAATAAAAGTAGTATGCGCAGCTATTGCATGGGGCATACTTACACTAAAAATTAGTTGAATTAGAGGTAAAATAATTTCATTCAAAGTAGATCCCATATTACTGCATGGTCTCTACTTATACCAAAAGTTAATTTGTTGGTTATCTGAAGTTCAAATTTAACGGCATTCTCTGTATTTTAATTTGCTAAATCCAATGACCCTGTGTAGGGGGCTCTGTGTTGACTGTAAAGAGAACTGTACAAGGCACATTTTATAGGAGTCTAAGAAATAGGCCTTTACTCTTTCTTTTTTCAAAATATTTTATTTATGAGCAAGACAGAGAATGAGAGAGGGAGGGAGGAGTGGAGAGAGAGGGACAAGCAGACTCTGCACTGACCCTAGAGCTCCCTGTGGGGCTCTATCTCAGGACTGAGATCATGACCTGAGCCAAAACCTAGAGTTGGAGGCCTAACCGACTGAGCCACCCAGACCCCCTTGGCCTTTTTTATTTCTATAACTCAATTCTTTTCAACCTATAGTCCAAGTTTTGGCAGAAACCTAATTCAGTTAATCTAGGTTAATCATATCAATTTAGCTTGTTTTCAGACAGATCAGGGTGTTTTTCAGACAAGTGAGGATTTGTGTCCTTCCTGTGTCTCCTTTGGGTTGAGCTTAAATCTGAGGCCCTCGGTGCTAGGTGTCTTCGGTTGTCCTCTGTCCCTGCTATCTTCCACTGAGGTGGTCATGGCCCTAGATGGTCCACAGATAACTGACGTTCCTCCAGTTTTTTTTCTTAAGTTGTTTTTTTTAAAAAGATTTTATTTATTTATTTATTTGACAGACAGAGGTTACAAGTAGGCAGAGAGGCAGGCAGAGAGAGAGAGAGAGGAGGAAGCAGGTTCCCTGCTGAACAGAGAGCCCGATGTGGGACTCCATCCCAGGACCCTGAGATCATGACCCGAGCCAAAGGCAGAGGCTTTAACCCACTGAGCCACCCAGGCGCCCCACGTTCCTCCAGTTTTGGCATCCTCTAGGACACCTGTGTTCCCATCTGTCCTTGGATTGTTCACTCTCAGCTGCCACTTTCCCTCATCTTAACGTGAGGAAGCCCCACTAACATCTGCACCCTTCTGGAGCCTACGGTCTCGTGGGTAGTCAACATTCCTGACAGGGCATGTTGGTTGCTCCCTGTACCCTCGGAGCTCCTGGCTCCATAGCAATTTCTGCTGTCTGGTTCTGAGGGCATCAGGAGATCTGCAGAGCTTCTGACTTTCAGGCTCCTGATGGGAAGCAGAGTGCAGGCTCTCTGTACTCCTGGGTCCCCAAGCATGTCTGTCTGATGGGTCTTCTCTCGCTGCTCACAGCCTGGGTTCAGGGGATGGCACAGGCCCCTTCACAGAAACCCGCCTGAGCAACTCCATGGCTCTTCCCTCACTGCTTCCTCCTCTTTTCTCGGTTCAGTCCTCCTTAGCTCATCCTGTAACTGTCTGGTCTGTTTGTGGTTAAAAAATGTATTCCACGAGGTGGTCAGGAGTTTGTCTTTTGGTATTCAACAGTCAGTCTTTCGAGAAGGAAAGTTTATTCTCAGACCCGTTATCTCTGCTATGAGCCCCAAAGGTCTCTTGAAACTTGAGTTTCTGCTACAATAACCTTCTCTGAAGGACGATGAATTTAGAATGGAGCAGGGATGGGGATGTGGGGGTGGGGAAGGGAGCAGAAAATGCTTGGACTGAGAGACATATCGGTTGGCATGACAACATATTGTCCTGCCCCATTTTTTGCTCTAGAGTTTGCATCTCTGGAAATAAAACTAATTTCAAATTTAGTGTACCCTCCCCCACCTGCAAGGAGGTGAAATAAATGTTTCTGTGCCCTGAGAAGGATCACACAGGCAAAGGGTTATGCATGGCTGTGCCTGTGGCCATCCCTAGTTGTCCAGCATTGTTCAGGAAAGCCCAGGCCCTCGTCTCCTGAGGGACTACTCCTTCTCCTGGCTGACTGCCCCTCACTGTCTAGCACTGCCCACTGACCCCTCCTCAAGTCCAAGGCACTCAGCCACAGGTCCAAGAAGAACTTGGTCAGACTCGGGCCAACCTCTGAAAGAAGCTTGCACACCTGGGCCTGAGCAGCTACCTCTGCTTGGTGATTGCCGGTGTTTGGGGTCGTTCCCCAGTCCTAGCATAGGAAGTGCATCTAGGATAGCAGACCCTGCCATTTCTCTTGATGGTCTTAAGGGTCTCTTTCGAGTTGGTTGATCATAAAGCCAGAGAGAAATCCAGCTCTGGCAGAAAAATCTGAGGGTCAGGCGAGTAATGTGTATAGTTGCCTCAGGTGGTGTCTGTGACTATGTGGCAAGATAGCAACCATGCAGAAGGCCTGCTCCTTGCCCTAAATGCAAATCTGATATTTGCACATCTCAGTAAAGACTGCTCACTAGTCTAGTAATTGGCCAGCTTGCCAGTTTGGAACCATAGCTCTCGTGGCTGTATTAGCTAGGACAATGTAGCTGATAACTTAATGCCTGAAAGTCTGGGCTTGGAAGCCAGCATGTCTGTGCTCAAATCCCAGTTCTGCACTTATTTCTGTGTGATCTGGGTAAGTTATTTAACCTCTCTGTGCTTTGTCTTATTTGTAAGACCGGGACGGGGTTAGGTAGTACCTACTTATAGGATGATTAAAAGAAACAAGTTGTTTGTATGAAACATTTAGAATGATGCCTGGTAACTGGGAACTCTTCTATTTTGTCATCATTGTCATTCTGTTGTCTTAACAGCACTGGATGGCTGGGTGGCCGATGCTCTGTGCTTACTGAGCATCTCACATTGTGGACTGACTGAGGTTGAGATATTCCAGATTTTGGACATGCTGGGCTACAGGGATCATTACAAAGTGACCACGTTACACTGGGCTGCCTTCCGCAATGCCACCAGACAGTGGGTCCAGGAGAAGCCCAACGGCCTCCTGTACTTCAGGCACCAGTCCCTGCGGAATGCTGTGGAGCACAAGCTTCTGGGTAAGGCTTGAGTCTGTGCAAATAGCTGCTAGTTAAGAAAAGGGAAGTTGGTGGCACCTGGGTGGCTCAGTGGGTTAAGCCTCTGCCTTCGGCTCAGGTCGTGATCTCAGGGTCCTGAGATTGAGCCCCGCATTGGGCTCTCTGCTCAGCGGGGAGCCTGCTTTCCCCTCTCTCTCTGCCTACTTGTGATCTCCCTCTCTCTGTCAAATAAATAAATAAAATATTAAAAAAAGAAAAGGGAAGTTCACATACAAGGGAAAGCTTGTTGCTGGCATTTCTCAAATAGAAGTGAATCTATAAAAACATATAAACATTGGGGATATAAATTAATACTTATACCTAACTGTGAGTAAGAGAGACCTGAAATCAATGGCTTCCATACCGGGGTTTACTCTCTCACATGAGAACTTTCTGGAAGTAGGCTGCCCTCATGGCTCCACATCATGATCTGGGACCCCGTTCCTTCTGTGCCCCCAATCCATACACTAGCTTGACTGCTCAAGGTCACCTCTTGTTCGTGACTGCTGGAAGCAGCATGGCTGCTGGAGCTCCAGCCATTGCATTTTGGGAAACAGGAAGGATGAAGAGAAGAGGAAGGGCTTTAATTTCCTTTTAAGGAGTTTTCCCACGTTTCCACCAACATTTCCACTATGTTTCTAGAACCTTGTTGTTTGGCTGCCACTAGATACAAGGGAAGCTGGTGAATAGAGGTTTCAACAGGAGTGTTGCTACCCTAAACCAAGGTGGGCATCTGTCACGAACAAAGATGAGGTATGCAATTACAGGGTAAGCATCAGCAGTCTCTACCCTAATTCTGAAATCAAATTCTATCCACTTCTGAAAGGACAGTAGGTCTGAACCTGAGACATGATGGCAATCACAGACACTTGACCTAGATAGAGGCAGACCACTCTGTTCATACAGGGTTCTCAAACAGGTATGAGGACTTAAAAAGAACCTTTAAATCACAGCCTCTGCAAAGATTCTAAGCTCTGTGTAAATTTCCTTTTAAGTTTACTATGTCCTCTTTCACTTTCTTTTTTAAAAAGATAAATCCTTTCCACTGTTCCCCTCCTACATTGTCACCATTCCCACCACCTCTGAAGTTACATAACGTGGCAAAGAGCAGGGTGAGGAATGTGGATGTTTCTAGGTGTGATGCCCGCTCTTCTGTTCACTTGGCCTCTGATGGTTTGCAGCACTCAGTCTCTTCATTTTCCCAAAGAACAGTAACACTCTTGGAGGTACAGGAACGAAAGGGCCATGGTGTGGCTGTTAAGATTCTGGGTATAGGCTGTACCCCTTCTCTGCACTGTGAGCCCCAAAATAAGACACTGCTGGCAATACTATTTTCAGAAAAAAAAAAAAAAAGCCAACCCAACTTTTCATGCTGTGGAATCAGGACATGGATACATCTTTCCTGGAGCACAGGAAATTGTAATTTCAATAATTCGCTTCCACATGGCCTGAGCACGGGAAGCAAACACATCCCATAAGGAGAAAAAAGATCCCAAAGCTAGGGCTAGAGGACTTGAGTCTGTGATGATATTTTTGGTAAAGGGCTGTCTCTTGACATATTTTGTCCAAATGTCACATCTTTCGTTTTAGGGCAGAACAGTCTCTTTCCTATGCATGTGTATGCGTGCTCCTTTCCTTTCAGATTAATACTCTGGTGTTACATTCAATGTGTATCTTAAGTTACTGCTATCAAACGTCGGCTAGTCTAGAGGCATGCTTTGATCCCTGGGCTGTGCTAGAGAGGCATCTCTCCCCTTCTGCTACTAGAGCTGAGGATTACTTGGTCTTGCATACTCTGTGTGTGGGTGCCCATGTGTGTGTGTGGGCGTGTGTACGTGCGTGCATGTTAGTGGGGCTGGAAAGGAAAAGGGAATTAGGGAGGAGAGCAGAAAAGCTGGGAGGTGCTCCTCTGTTGCTTCTAGATCATCACCGTGGCTTGTCGCCCTTAGCCATCACGGCCACTACTTTCTATTTAGTGCTTTCACTGTGCCAGCCACTTCATATACGTTATTTCCTTTATTTCTTGTGTACCTAGACCATCCTCCAGCGAGGCTTGGTCACATCAGTTCTGGTTCTCACCGGCCTCCTAGAAAGTCCTCACCTGCTCCGGGTGTCTGTGGGAGTCCCTGCGCAGTGTTGCATGGGCTCCCCCATCTGTTGGCTATAGTCACCCCGGAGAGGCTCTTCTTGTTTGTGCTTACTGATGTGGGTACCTCCCAACTGTCCCTGTGAGGCCCACCATGAGAAAACAAGGCCTCATGCTCAGGTCCCTCTCCCTTTGTCCCATGGCAGCCAGACCTAGAGGTGTCAGGGTGGTGCGGGTATCCAATGGGGGAAATAGGTGTTTTCTAGGAGACCTGAGCCATGAGAGCTTCCTCCTCCAAACTCCACCTTTCCTCAGGATCTCAGGGAGCCCTTCTTGGAAAGAGCCCCTTCTTTTTCTTCTTAGAACCCCTCACCTCCTAAAAGCTCTGAAAACCCAGTCTGTGAAGCCCATTTTACAGCAATTGTTGAGGAAGGAGTCAGCATAGCATAATGGGTCAAAATGGGGTCCTGATGCTAGATTGGGGGTGAGCCTGGGCTTTCCCACTTTCTAGCTGAAGACATGGCTACATCATTTCACCACTCTGTACTTAGGTCCCTCTTTCATAAAATAATAAGTGAACCAACCTCAGAGCATTATTACTAGTAAGCGTTCAATGACTGATTCGTGTAATTACAAGTACTTAGAGTAGGCCTGGCATGTAGTAAATTCTTGAGAGATGTTAGCCATTATGAATTTTCCCTTTGTTTGACTCATCTGTCTCCCCTGTGGCCTTTTATCTCCCATCTTTCCCAAAATGACCCATGCAGACCAACTGGTGACCTTGAATCCTGTTGCCCTAAGGATTCTTCCATTTCATCGCACACCTTCACGTAGGTCTGAATTCCCCGTGCTCTACTCCCATTACATGTGATAGATGTTTGGTGAATGAATGCACAGCCATTCCTGGCAGCTGGTTTTTTGGCTCTGCCATTTCTAGAAGCTTCCATATCCATTGTCTTGAGAGCCAATGCTGAACGTCCGTCTCTAGAGTTTGCCTGCTGTGGAATTAGGGTCTGGAGGGCTGAGCAGGGGAGAGGAGAGGAGGTTTGAGCTACCTGCAGATGACACTGGTTATGGGAGAGGAATAGCCTCATTCCACCCTCTCTTTACCTCATTCCCAGGCCTGTCTGCTGTTTGGCAAAGAGTCTACCTTCTTTCCTACTGGCAGTCACCATGGGTTTTATTATCAACAATTTCTTAGTAAGAGTAATGACTTTGGAATCTGACAGAACTGGCATGACCTTGTGAAAGGTGCTTAACTTTCTAAGACTGACTCAGTTTCTCACCTGCAGAATGGGGATAATCACAGTATTTACCTCAAAGGTAATAAAAATGCTAAGTATGCTTAATGTAAGGTGCTTAATATAGCATCTGGCTCAATGATAACCACTGTGGTGGCCACGACAGCCAATTGCCAGTATTTCCAGCCCTTCTACTGACCTTGGGAAGCACTTCCTGGTCCCTTTATTGTGTGGCACCCTGTGACCAGTTCTGTCCAGTGGTTGTATGTGGCTCCTGGCAATGTTCTAGATGGCGGCTGGTCTCTCAGTCCTGGAGTGAGTAGACCTGGGTTTGGAGGCCCAGCCAACCTGTGATGGCATGATAAAACTTTGCTGTTTTGTTTTTTTTTTTTTAAGATTTTATTTATTTATTTGATAGACAGAGATCACAGGCAGGCAGAGAGAGAGGAAGGGAAGCAGGCTCCCAGAAAGCCCGATGCGGGGCTCCACCCCAGGACCCTGGGATGACGACCTGAGCCGAAGGCAGAGGCTTTAACCACGGAGCCACCCAGGTGCCCCGAAACCTTTGCTGTTTTAAGCCACTGAGATTTTGGGGTCTTCTGTCCACACAGCATCATCTAGCCTGTCATGAACGACAACACTACTACAGAAATGTCAGTCAGTAAGTCTGTCTTTGAGAATTGTGCTGAATTTTGTATGTGTGGATGATGCTGAGGTTGAGCCATTCCTCGTATCTCGTGCAGGAAGGTCAGAAGGTTTGAATC